>JAVSCE010002580.1:0-138783 GCA_032199065.1 Smutsia gigantea | reverse complement strand
CTGGGTTCTTGCATTTAAAAATGGCCACATTATGTTTTAGGTAGTTTGGAAGGGGAGGTAATTACTGAACATTGGATTATGAAAGGTGGAAGTTAATTGACAGTTGAGGAAATAGCTTTGTGGACAGTTGGGTTGCTCCCTTCTCACATTTTAACTTCAACTTGCTGGTTCCCATCCCTGTGAAAGTTGAAAGTTTTTGCTTTCCTGTGAAATGTTTTGCACATAACTGAAAGCATTTTTTTTTGCTGATAGTTGACTTCTCATAAAAAACTAGACCATGTAGGATTTCTAATGAGCAATATTCTCCCTGAACCCAAGGCAGATTCCCAAGGGCTTCTCAGTCGTTTAACTAGTAACATGTGGCCTAACCAGAGGCATAAGCATCATTTGGGAGCTTGCCAGAAATGTACAAGACCCAGGTCGACTGAGTCAAAATCTACAATATACCAATGCTATTTCTGGTTTCATCATGAAAAGCAGCCTGCAAACTCTAGCCAGGAGTCAGCACTTGCAAGCTGCATTCTTATTTAATATATTTTCTAAAGTATTTGCACATAAGAAGCCCCAAAGATAGTTTAATTAAATATAGATCAGTGATCTCAATGTTGACTGGTATGTTATAGTCAATTGGAGGTTTTATAAAAATATCTTTGCCTGGGGTCCAATCAGTACTCATTTGTCATCTATGGGGGTGGGGCCCAGAAAATAATTACTAAAACTCACATGTTTCCAAACAGGTACCTAGGACCTAGACTAGATGCTCCATAAATTTCAATCTTGTTACCTCAGGTTTGAATCCAAGTTTAGCAAGGAGTTACCTAATTGAATCAGGCTTTCCTCGTAGTTTGCCTTCAGAAAGATTATGCTAGTCTTCAAAAGGCCTTTTTGACTTGCTTGATGATTGCTTAATCTCACTACAGTGAATCAAGTAGCACCTGGCTTTTATAGCACTTTCTGAGGACTGGGCTAATGTGAGTCTATGTTGAGAGGTGAAGCTGCTTTCAGTGGTTGATGATAGGTTTTGAAGGATGCTATGAGGAACATCCTGGACCTCTCTGCTGACAACTTGTGGTTACTTGTCTGTCTTCACATTGGGCCTTTCCTGTACGGATTAGCACAAAGTCCTGTTTGTTTATTCAACTGGTCTTTCTCCATGGCCTTTGTTTATTTATTTAGCAACTTATGTGTTTTCCAGATTTTTCATTTTTCAAAGCTTTTTATTATGTGACATTTCCAAAAATAAGTATGGAAGTAGAAATAATAGTTTAATAACCCTATGTACTTCCCACCCAGCCTCAATATCATCACTAGTCAAATATGTTTTATCTGTACCTCTTTACCTGCTGCCCTGATTATTGTAAAGCAAATTGTAAATTTCCTACCAATATTTTAAAACACATGTACCATTTTAAGACCTAATTATGCCATGACTACTCCCCCAACAAACAACATTGTTTAACATTGATGAATTTTAAAATTTATTTGCTCTACATATATTTGCTGAGGGTTTACAATTTGTCCATGTAAATTAGTGCTGGAAAACTGGTGTATACACGCACACCCTGAATGCCCCAGTCTTTCATTATTTTGAAATTGTGTAGTTCCCATCCTCCTTCTGTATGCCCACCAAATAAAAGATATAACAAAACACGTTGTGAGTGCCAAGGTCAGAGATTCCAGGGGTGGCCTACCTGGAGCATCTCCTTGGTGATGAAAAATGTCCAGATAGCAGACCTTGATCTCCTTGGAACACTGGTCCTGCCAGGAGGGGAGGGGCCCTGGATAGTTTAGGTGAGCTGGTACAAAATAACAGCTTGCTGCCTGTAGACCCCAGCTGTTTCTGGATTTCCTGCATGTGACTTCCCCCAAGAGAACCTCTGTCTCCATTGCTGTCTCCAGGTTGTCTCTTCAGTCTTTCCAAACCAGTGAAGATGGCACTAAGAAGGTAATAGTTCAGCAAAGATTTGAAAAGTGAGCAAGCAAGTTGTGAAAGAGGAGGGAGAGAGCTAAGGTGCCAGGGTGGCTATATGGAAGAGCGACCCCAATAGGAGAAGCTAAAGGCAGAGAAATCAAAGGAAGCTTGATGAAGGAGGGCCTTGTCAGGCACTTTAAGTAATTTGGCTTTGGCTCTGAGTGAGATGCAAGGCTTTGAGTTGAATATAGGATTTTTTTGTGCTTGTCTCATTTTAAGCAGGTTTTGCTTTATTCTTAGTCTCAGTTGTGCCCTGGTACAAAAATTAGGGCCCAGTTTTCTTTCTGTTTTGTGCTATTCAGACTTTGAACTTAGAAGCTGATCTTTTTACAGTTAGGGAGAAATGAGAAAATCTATAAAACTTAGTTTGGAGTTAAACTCAATTAATATCGCGGAACTTCTGCTCACTAGTTTCAAGGCCACAGGCAAAATGTCTATCCCCAGGTAACAATCTCAGTTTGTTTGGATTGCAAATTCAACTGTCTTCAGGGACCGGGCAAGGGGCTTCTTATATCAGGGACAGTGGTAACCTACCCAGCTTTATTTCATTGGGTAATTTAGTCAGTAGTGGTTTTTCTGGCTGAAACCAAACCCTCTGAGAGCTGCAAGTTTTGTGTAGAACTTTCAGCCTTTGTTATGTTTTACCAAATAGAAATGTTAGCAACACCTACCTTACGATCTGTTTAGCCAGTAAAAGATTCAAGTTCAAAAGTCTGTAATTTGGCAGCAAAGGACATAATCAGCAGAACAAAAAGGCATCCTACAGTATGAGAATATAAATTTGTAAATGACATATCTGATAAGGGGTTAACATGCAAAATATATAAAAGCTCACACTCCTCAACATCCAAAACACAAATAACCCAATTAAAAAATGGGTAGAGGATCTGAACAGACACCTCTCCAAAGAAGAAATTCGAATGGCCAACAGGCACATGAAAAGATGCTCTGCATCACTAATCATCAGGGAAATAAAAATTAAAACCACAATGAGATATCACCTCACACCAGTTAGGATGGCCAACATCCAAAAGACGAGAAAGATTCTGGTGAGGATGCAGAGAAAGGGGAAGGCTCCTACACTGCTGGCGGGAATGTAAATTAGTTCACCCATTGTGGAAAGCAGTATGGAGGTTCCTTAAAAAACTAAAAATAGAAATACCATTTAACCCAGTAATTCCAACCTTAGGAATTTACCTGAAGAAAAAAGATCCCAGATTCAAAAAGACATATTCACCAATATGTTTATTGCAGCACTATTTACAATAGCCAAGATACGGAAGCAACCTAAGTGCCATCAGTAGATGAATGGATAAAGAAGATCTGGTACATATACACAGTGGAATATTATTGTCATAAGAAGAAAACAAATCCTACCATTAGCAACAACAACATGGATGGAGCTAGAGGGTTTTATGCTCACTGAAATAAGCGAGGCGGAGAAAGACAAGTACCAAATGATTTCACTCATTTTTGGAGTGTAACAACGAAGCAAAACTGAGGAACAAAACAGTAGCAGAGTCACAGACTCCAAGAAGGGACTAGTGGTTACCAAAGGGAAGGGGTGGGTGGGGATGGAGAGAGAAGGGAATTAAGGCATATTATAATTAGAACACTGTATAGGTAGGTTACAGGGAAGGCAGTAGAGCATGGAGAAGACAAGTAATGACTGTAGCATCTTACTACACTGATGGACATTGATTGCAATGGGATGGGGGGTGTAATTTATATGGGTGAATGTTGAAACCACAATGTTGCTCATGTGAAACCTTCATAAGATTTTATATCAATGATACCTTAATTAAAAAAAAAGAAAAATAGTAATAGTAGAGCTTGAGCTTAAGAAGCTCTGACTTTAGAGTAAATCCTTGCTCTAGCGAGGCTACACTATCACATACATTTGTATAAGTCTAGCAAGAGGACCAGGAAATAAGAAATATGTAGAACAGGATCAAGTTCATAAACAAATGTCAGGGATTCAATATGGCGGAGTGAGAGGTGAGACAAAGAATTCCTCCCAAAACCACATATAATGTGAAAATATAGTTAATACAACTAGCCCTAAAACAGCAACAGGAAAGAAGGCTGCACCAGACTGCATACAGACCTCACGAAACAGGGTAACATACGAAAACCTTGATCCAGAGAGACCCAAGCCCTTCCCCTACCTCAGCTCACCAGAGGGAGGAAGAGACACAGAGGGGGGAGGGGGTGGAAGTCTAAGACTGCTGAACACCCAGCCCTGGAGGTCTGCTTTGGAGCACAAACCTACATTGTGTGGTGCTCTGGAAGTTGGTGGGATTGGGGAGCTGGGACAGGCAGTGTTTGAGAGACTGAGATTCTGACCATTTGTGGAGGACGGGGATCCAAATCTGGCTGTCCTGGGACAAAGGAAAGGCAGGTGGTGTGAGAGACTTCCTAACAGCAAGAGAGTGGCTGAAGGGGTGGGGTTTGCAAGGAGCTAGCTGCATGGGAGAAGGGATAGGTGGACAAGGTTGGGCGCACTCTGCCCAGCAGGTTGGGAACTTTGAGGAGCTTGAGGCACCCCATCACCCTGGCTGCCTACTCAGCTCCGAGGCCCCCCACTATGACACGCAGCCTGCTGTGCATTCCTCCTGGCCTACTGGCACCTGCTCGCAAACCAGCAGTCACTGCGCTGGTATCAGGCCAGCCAGAGGGAGGCCCCGCCTACAACAGCTAGAGACGCCAAGCCCAGTGGCTTACTCCTGTGTGTTCGGCCCACTGGCTCTAATACTGGAGAGAGGCACTGCAGCCAGGAATCAGAAAGCAGCTCTTTCCTCCCCTCAGGCACCAGCACCACTCCCCTATGAACCCCAACATCACTCTAGGAGCTGAGCAGCTCCAGAGACTAGAACTTCTGGGCACTACAGGGAACCACATGGAATTATGAAACTTCACAGGAACCAGGTTCAGACCAAAACCTCACAAACCCCGAAAAAGGGCCAGATAAAACTGAACTCACCAATCTTCCTGAGAGTTTAAAATAAAAATTATAAACATGCTTATGGAGGTACAGAAAAATATTCAAGAACTCAGGGATGAATTTAAGACAAGAGATTCAATCATGAAGAAATTCTATATCTGAAATGAAACATACAATGGAGGGATTTAAAAGCAGATTAGATGTAGTAGAAGAGATGGTAAATGGAATAGAAATTAGGGAAGAGGAATACAAAGAAGGTGAGGCACAGAGAGACAAAAGGATCTCTAGAATGAAAGAATATTGAGAGAACTGTGTGACCAATACAAACGGAACAATATCTGCATTATAGGGGTACCAGAAGAAGAGAGAAAAAGGGATAGAAAGTGTTATTGAGGAGGTAATTGCTGAAAACTTCCCCAGTCTGGGGAAGGGGATAGTCTCTCAAGCCATAGAGAAGCACAGATTTCCCAACACAAGGGACCCAAGGAATGCAAAATCAAGACATGTAATAATTAAAATGACAAAGATCAAGGATAAAGACAGACTTTTAAAAGCAGCTAGAGAGAGAAAAAAAATCACATACAAAGGGAAACCCATTGGGCTATTATCAGATTTCTCAACAGAAACCTTACAGGCCAGAAGGGAGTGGAATGATATATTTAATGCCATGTAGCACAAGGGCATTGCCAAGAATACTCTACCAGGCAAGGTTATTATTTAACTTTGAAGGAAGAATTAAATAATTTCCAGATAAACAAAAGCTGAGAGAATTTACCTCCCACAAACCACTTCTACAGTGCATTTTGGAGGGACTGCTATAGGTGGAAGTATTCCTAAGGCTAAATAGTAGTCATCAGGGGAATTAAAACCACAGCAAAGTAGAAGAATTAATTACTAAGCAGACGCAAAATCAAATCAACTATCCCTAAAGTCAGTCAAGGGATAGACAAAGAGTACAGAATGTGATACAGAACATATAAAGAATGGAGGAGGAAGAAAAAGGAGGAAAAAAAAAAAGAACTTTTAGGTTGTGTTTGTAATAGCATAAAAAGTGAGGTAAATTAGATTGTTAGATAGTAAGGGAATTACCTTTGAACGTTTGGTAACCACGAATCTAAAGCCTGCAATGGCAATAAGTACATACCTATCAACAATCACTGTAAGTGTAAATGATCTGAATGCACCAAACAAAGGACATAGAGTCACTGAATGGACAAAAAACAAGACCCGTCTATATGCTGCCTACAAAAGAGTCACTTCAAACCCAAAGACATACACAGACTGAAAGTGAAGGGATGGAAAAAGATATTTCATGCAACTAATAGGGAGAAAAAAGCAGGAGTTGCAGTACTTGTATCAGACAAATTAGGCTTCAGAACAAAGAAAGTCACAAGAGACAAAGAAGTACATTACATAATGATAAAGGGGTCGGTCCAACAAGAGGATATAAGTATTATAAATATCTATGCAACCAACACAGGATCACCTACATATGTGAAACAAATACTAACAGAACTGAAGGGGGAAATAGAGTGCAATGCGTTCATTTTAGGAGACTACAACACACCACCCACTCCAAAGGACAGATCAACCAGGCAGAAAATAAGTAAGGAGACAGAGGCAGTGAACAACATATTAGAACAGATGGACCTAGCGGACATCTACAGAACACTTCTTCCAAAGGCAGCAGCATACACATTCTTCTCAAGTGGACATGGAACATTTTCAAGAATAGATCATATACAAGGTCACAAAAAGAGCCTCAGTAAATTAAAAAAGACAGAAATTGTACCAACCAGCTTTTCAGATCACAAAGGTATGAAACTAGAAATAAATTACACAAAGAAAACAAAAAAGCCCACAAACACATGGAGGCTTAATAACATGCTCCTAAATAATCAATGGATCAATGACCAAATAAAAACAGAGATCAAGAAATATATGGAGACAAATGACGACAATAATTCAACACTGCAAAATGTGTGGGACACAGTGAAGGCTGAATATACTAAGAGGAAAGTATATTGCAATACAGGCCTACCTCAGGAAAGAAGAACAATCCCATATGAGCAGTCTAAACTCACAATTAACGAAACTAGAAAAAGAAGAACAAATGAGGCCCAAAGTCAGTAGAAGGAGGGGCAAAATAAAGATTAGAGCAGAAATAAATAAAATTGAGAAAATTAAAGCAATAGAAAGAATCAGTGAAAGCAGGAGCTGTTTCTTCGAGAAAATAAACAAAATAGATAAACCCCTAGTGAGACTTATCAAGACAAAAAGAGAGTCTACACACATAAACAGAATCAGAAATGAAAAAGGAAAAATCACTATGGACACCACAGAAATAAAAGGAATTATGAGAGAATACTGTGAAAAATTATATGCTAACAAACTGGATAACCTAGAAGAAATGGACTTTCTACAATAATACAACCTTCCAAGACTGACCCAGGAAGAAACAGAAAATCTGAATAGACCAATTACCAGCAAAGAAATTGAATTGGTAATCCAAAAACTACCTAAGAACAAAAGACCTAGACCAGATGGTTTCACTGCTGAATATAAACATTTAGTGAAGAACTAATACCCATCCTCCTTAAAGTTTTCCAAAAAGCAGAAGAGGAGGGAAGACTCCCAAACTCATTCTATGAGGCCAACATCACTCTAATACCAAAACCAGGCAAAGACACCACAAAAAAAGAAAATTACAGACCAATATCCCTGATGAACGTAGATGCAAAAATACTCAACAAAATATTAGCAAACTGACTTCAAAAATACATCAAAAAGATCATCCATCATGATCAAGTGGGATTCATCCCAGGGATGCAAGGATGGTACAACATTCGAGCATCCATCAACACCATCCACCACATCAACAAAAAGAACGGCAAAATCCACATGATCATCTCCATAGATGCTGAAAAAGTATTCGACAAAATTCAACATCCATTCATGATAAAAACTCTCAACAAAATGGGTATAGAGGGCAAGTACCTCAACATGATAAAGGCCATACACGACAAACCCACAGCCAACATTATGCTTAACAGCAAGAAGCAGAAAGCTTTTCCTTTAAGATTGGGAACAAAACAAGGATGCCCACTCTCCCCACTTTTATTCAACATAGTTCTGGAGGTCCTAGCCACTGCAATCAGACAATGCAAAGAAATAAAAGGCATCCAGATTGGTAAGGAAGAAGTCAAATTGTCCCTTTTTGCAGATGAGATGATATTGTATATTAAAAAACCCTAAAGAATCCACTCCAAAACTACTAGAGCTAATATCTGAATTCAGAAAAGTTGCAGGATACAAAATTAATACACAGAAATCTGTTGCATTCCTATACACTAATGATAAACTAGCAGAAAGAGAAATCAGGAAAACAATTCCATTCACAATTGCATCAAAAAGAATAAAATACCTAGGAATAAACCTAACCAAGGAAGTGAAAGATCTGTACTCTGAAAACTACAAGATATTCATGAGAGAAATTAAAGAAGATACCAGTAAATGGAAACATATCCCGTACTCATGGATAGGAAGAATTAATATTGTCAAATGGCCATCCTGCCTAAAGCAATCTACAGATTCAATGCAATCTCTATCAAAATACCAACAGCATTCTTCAATGAACCAGAGTAAATCCACAAAAGACCCCGAATAGTCAAATAAATCCTGAGAAGGAAGAATAAAGCGGTGGAAATTATGCTCCCAGACTTCAAGCTCTACTACAAAGCCACAGTAATCAAGACAATTTGGTACTGGCACAAGAACAGACCCATAGACCAATGGAACAGACTAGAGAGCCCAGATATAAGCCCAAGCATATATGGTCAATTAATATATGATAAAGGAGCCATGGATATAAAATGGGGAAATGACAGCCTCTTCAACAGCTGGTATTGTCAAAGCTGGACAGCTACATGTAAGAGAATGAAACTGGACTACTGTCTAGCCCCATACACAAAGGTAAACTCAAGGTGGATCAAAGACCTGAATGTAAGTCATGAAACCATAAAACTCTTAGAAAAAAAACATAGGCAAAAATCTCTTGGACATAAACATGAGCAACTTCTTCATGAACATATCTCCCCGGGCAAGGGAAACAAAAGCAAAAATGAACAAGTGGGACTTTATCAAGCTGAAAAGCTTCTGTACAGCAAAGGACACCATCAGTAGAACAAAAAGGCATCCTACAGTATGGGAGAATATATCCATAAATGACATATCTGATAAGGGGTTGACATCCAAATTATATAAAGAGCTCATGCACCTCAAGAAACAAAAAGCAAATAAGCCAATTAAAAAATTGGCAGAGGAGCTGAACAGACACTTCTCCAAAGAAGAAATTCAGATGGCCAACAGGCACATGAAAAGATGCTCCACATCATTAATCATCAGAGAAATGCAAATTAAATCCATAGTGAGATACCACTTCATACCAGCAAGGATGGCCAACATCCAAAACACAAACAACATCAAATGTTGGTGAGGATGTGGAGAAAGGGGAACCCTCCTACACTGCTGACGGGAATGCAAATTAGTTCAACCATTGTGGAAAGCAGTATGGAGGTCCCTCAAAAAACTCAAAATAGAAATACCATTTGACCCAGGAATTCCACTCCTAGGAATTTACCCTAAGAATGCAGCAGCCCAGTTTCAAAAAGAGAGATGCACCCCTATGTTTATCGCAGCACTATTTACAATAGCCAAGAAATGGAAACAACCTAAGTGTCCATCAGTAGATGAATGAATAAAGAAGAAGTGGTACATATACACAATGGAATATTATTCAGACATAAGAAGAAAACAAATCCTAGCATTTGCAACAACATGGATGGAGCTAGAGGGTATTATGCTCAGTGAAATTAGCCAAGTCGAAAAAGACAAATATCAAATGATTTCACTTACATGTGGAGTATAAGAACAAAGAAAAAAACTGAAGGAACAAAACAGCAGCAGACTCACAGAACCCAAGAATGGACTAATAGTTACCAAAGGGAAAGGAACTGAGGAGAATGGGTGGGAAGGGAGGGACAAGAGGGTAAAAGGGGCATTAAGACTAGCAGACGTAATGTTGGCGGGGGCATGGGGAGGCTGTACAACTCAGAGAAGACAAGTAGTAATTCTATAGCATCTCACTACTCTGATGGACAGTAACTGTAATGGGGTTGGTGGGGGGGGACCTGATGAAGGGAGTAGTTTAATAACCATAATATTGCACATGTAATTGTTGATTAAGGATACGAAAAAAAAAAACAGCAGCAGATTCACAGAACCCCAAAATGGACTAATAGTTACCAAAGGGAAAAGTACTGGGGAGGATGGGCGGGGAGGAAGGGACAAGGGGGAAAAAGGGGCATTACGACTAGCAGACATAATGTTGGGGGGCGTGGGGAGGGCTATAGAACTCAGAGAAGACAAGTAGTGACTCTATAGCATCTCACTATGCTGTTGGACAGGGACTGTAATGGGGTTGGTGGAGGGGACCTGATGAAGTGCGTAGTTTAATAACCATAACATTGCACATGTAAGTGTAGATTAATGATACCAAAATAAACTAAAAAAAAAAAGCTGGGCCTTTTAGCAGGTAAGGTAAATTTTACAGTGTCATGATCTAATTGATACAGTGAAGTCTTGGATTATGCTGAGACATTTCTCTTTATCTGAAGAACACTCAAACATTCCAGGCTTAGTTGCTCCTGGCCTTTTGAGCTTTAACTGATCTCGCTGAAGATGTCTATATTCCTAGTCTCGTATTTTTACCCTAGAGAATTAGTGTGACTCTGACTTTGCATAATGCTTAAGAGAGTTTTGACTGGGAATTATTTGCGCATTGTTACATTGTTCTGACTGTAATTATGTTGCTCTGCTTTTTCTTGGGAGACCTTCACCCTACTCTGTCTAAACTCAAGGTCCATGTCTCACTTCTATAGTTGTGCATGCACACTATTATTTCCTCTATGGGACCATGTTTCATGTTCTAGATGACAGGGACCATGTCTGTTTCACATTTGTGGTTTGTTTGAATGATAGACACAGTTGAATTAGGTGGGCATTTTAGATGTGAAAGGCCTTAAGGAAAACAGCAGAGTATCTTGATACTAGAGATGAGGTTTTTAGAGCAAAAGGCAAGACAATCTTATGGGGTGGTGGGGAGGGGGTATATGTGCATAAAGAATATTGACACTTTTAAGAATGTCTTCTGAATGAGTTTAGAAAATCCACCATGATAAAAGACAGGACTGAGGCAGGTAGCATTGGAGTTTGTACACCAGATTGTTGGACTTTGAATGAGTATTAAAACCAGCAAGGTGTGACTGGACTCCAAATTCAGCCTGACCTCATTCCTTGGTTTTGATTCTGTCCATGCAGGCCTCCATCTATTTTTCAAGTTATTTTCTTGGGTTCTCAAGCCCTGTGCTGATTGTACACAGCAACATTTATACTCTCAGTGGTATCAGGCAGTGTTCACCTCAAAATGAAAATTTGATTCTAACTCGAGTTGTATAGTTTTTTTTTCCCAACTGAAGCAATTATTGTCAATATTTACAATTCATTTGTGTTGCATTAGGAAATTCCAGTGTCCTGCTAAAGACAGAACTCACTAATTTCCCTCTTACACTGTCTTCTTCAGGCATGAGCTGTGGCAGGGACTGCTACATAGCTGTCCCCTGAAATTGGCTTTCCTTTTTTATTTAGTAACTGAACTCCCAAACCTTTTTTTTTTTTGTACCTAAGTGTGGCCACTATTTTTAGTCAATGGCATATTAGCAAAGGTGGAATTACACCATCCTCAGGGGTTCAGTAACTGGTGGGGGTGCTTCTGTACCCTTTTCTCCTTTCAGAATGGAATGTGAACATGATAGCTATGGCTGGAGTGCTTATCATTCCACAAATGTGAACCAGACATGATCCCTGCTGTCTAGAATTGAATGTCCCATAGAGGAAATAATGTACACAACTACAGAAGAGCAGTAAAATATGCTTAACATTGGAGAGTTTCGAGACCCACTACCTGGGTTGAAATTTGTTTCAATTTGTTTGGAAGGGGCATGTTGGGTTCCCTGAGTGGAGCTCCCATTCCAGGCTTGAGCCTTGAGCTTTACATGAGAAATATTTTTATTTCATGTAGCCTGTCACTATTTTAGGTTATCTGTCACTTCTTGGGAGTATCTAATACCCATAACAGGTGCACATTTTAAGAAAATCCTAGAGGAATAATGGACAAGATTTCCTATTATAGTGTTCCTTTCTACATTTCAGCAAGACCCTACATATTAACAAGGTGCAGCAGTAAGGACTTCTACAAAATCCTCATGAACCTACTATGATGAAAGTGTAAATCTATAATATAGCCCCTGTTAACTGTTTCATAAATACAAACTTGAACTCCACACATCTTTTGTGATTCTTCTCTCTTGCTGTCTCCTTCCTTTGCCGTCTCTCTTAGTCTATTTCCTTCCAGAATTTTAAGTCATTTCAATTTTTGGCAAAGCTAACATGACATTTAGACTGATGCTTCCCGTTGTTAGTTTGAGAGATTACTGTTTAAATATCCAGTGTAGACTGGAAGCACCATGACAGGGAATGGTTGTCCTGCACATTGCTCTTTCCCTAGTACCAGTCACCTTGACATGGAATCAACTCAATACTAGTCGTTCCACTCAACATTTCACACAAGGATTCTTAGACACACTCTAGTATCACGTATGATCCTAAAATACTCTGCACCAACCTAACTCCATGACTCAGTAAATGCCCATGATAGTACATGAAATAAAAAATGAGGGCCATAAGTAAAAAAGACTGGTAGACATTTAGATAGCCACGTCATGTACACTCACTAATCCTGAGGCATTTTGAGAATTTTTATCTTAGGTTGTAATCAGCTGGTGACCCCTATTAGCCTCTTCAAGGTGACTGCCCAAGTCTGGCTTCTTTGCCCCTGCCAAAGATAGCACCCCAAAATAAAATAGCCTTGTTCCTAAGATTTTGTGGCTTCTCTCCTGTTTTAATTTTATATATAGCTTTTTTCAAAGGGACAAAACTGCTTTAGCCACTTAGCTTAAAGGTTTAAGGACAAAATTTCCCTTGTTTTTGCTCCCAATACATGCCCTTTGCCATTAATTTCTTGTAGCTTGAAGTACACAGTATCACAAGTTAAACTGACTTACTCATAATGCTTAAGTTTTCTAGAACTTGTCTTTAAAGGAAGCTAAATATAGGATAACCTAGTTATTTGTTTTCCAGCTCCTGACAGGATCTAAAGAACTGTGACGAGATTAACATTAAAAAAAATTCTTACCCAGCATCTTAATTGCTTTCTTCGTTTTTCAAGACCACATTCTTTCAGCCAAGTTTTGTGGAGTTAAGTAGATCCTATTAACAGTTAGTGCTAAGCTCTCATGAAAGTGGGAAGGGCTCTTAAAAGAGCCTTTGGGTAGCTAAACGCTGGTTCTGATGGCAAGTTATATGGAACTGGTGTACTTGGTGACGGCCTTGGTGCCCTCGGACACGGCGTGCTTGGCCAGCTCCCCTGGCAGCAGCAGGCGCACAGCCGTCTGAATCTCCCTGGAGGTGATGGTCGACCGCTTGTTGTAAAGCGCCAGGCGCGACGCCTCGCCAGCGATGCGCTCAAAGATATCGTTGACGAATGAGTTCATAATGCCCATAGCCTTGGACGAGATGCCGGTGTCGGGGTGGACCTGTTTGAGCACTTTGTAGACGTACACGGAGTAGCTTTCTTTGCGGCTGCGCTTGCGCTTCTTGCCGTCTTTCTTCTGCGCCTTGGTCACCGCCTTCTTGGGACCCTTCTTAGACGCCGTAACGGATTTGACAGGTTCAGGCATAATATCAAACAATGCACTGAATGAGAAGTGCAGAGCCGGTCTACTTTTGTAGGGCTTCTATGCAAATAGAGATTAATGCATATCAATCCCTGATTGGATAGAATTGACCAATAGAAACAGTTTATGCAAACAAGGAGGCTTCAAATCTACCGTTTGATTGGTTGTTTCAGCGGAAACTATTCTAGATTCTTTTCCATCGAAAAAGAATTTTTCAAAACTGCTAAAAATGAATTTCCTGTCAATAGTATCTATTTATGAGCCTTCTCTCCCGCTAAATCCAGATCTAGAGACAAAAGCCTGATACACATTATGACCATAGTTTCCTGCCAAATTGCAGTTACGGATTACTATTTCTAGGAAATGAAATGAAATATAGAAATTAGCTAAATGTCTAAATATTTTCAAATGTATGCTACTGGCATTTCAAGTTTGGTCTGGTTTGGCAACGTTTAAGCTTTTTCAGTAGTGGGGATCCTCACATTTCAAAAGCGGTATGGCTTTTAAGAATCGAGTGTCGGGAAGTGATGCCAGTGTTTGTTGGACGGTTCGGAATTGTGAAATACGGTGCTTGTAATGCTAAAATCGCTTCAAAGGCAGAAGCTTTGTTAAATTATAAAGGGCGAGACTGTGCTGGATCAATCACGTTCACACGCGGAAGATTTTTAAACAGCTCAAGTATTGTAGCACGTTCATTTTCGTCTCTTTCCCAGATTTAATCCCAAGGAAGGCGATTAGGACAAAACCAATGACGGTAGACGTAAAACATAAAACACAAGTCGAATAAAGGACAGAACTATGGGAAGACATAAAGCACATTTCAAAAGATCAAGATTTTGTAAAGCGATCTGATAGCCAATCACAAGGCTTATCAAGTTGCTCAATTCACGGCGCGGAATTTGAAGAAACGGACCAATCAGGAGGACTTGGCCTCTATAAATAAGAGCCAGCAGCGCACCACGTTTCGTAGTGACTAGGGTCTGCAGTTTTTCGTTATGGCGCGTACCAAGCAGACAGCTCGCAAATCCACCGGCGGCAAGGCTCCCCGCAAGCAACTGGCCACCAAAGCTGCCCGTAAGAGCGCGCCGGCCACGGGCGGCGTGAAGAAGCCCCACCGCTACCGGCCCGGCACAGTGGCGCTTCGCGAGATCCGCCGCTACCAGAAGTCCACCGAGCTCCTGATCCGTAAGCTGCCGTTTCAGCGCTTGGTGCGCGAGATCGCGCAAGACTTCAAGACCGACCTGCGCTTCCAGAGTTCAGCCGTCATGGCGCTGCAGGAGGCGTGCGAGGCCTACCTGGTGGGGCTCTTCGAGGACACCAACCTTTGTGCCATCCACGCCAAGCGTGTCACCATCATGCCTAAGGATATCCAGCTGGCTCGCCGCATCCGTGGTGAGAGAGCGTAGACGGTTTTTAAAAGTGCCGTCTCCAAACCCAAAGGCTCTTTTCAGAGCCACCTCAAGTGTCGGCGAAGAGCTGCATATACAGCGTGTAGAAGAATTTTCTAACTTACTACCCCCCATCGAAAGTGCAGTAGTGCCAGCAGGAAAGCCACTGCAGAATACTTTGGCTGCGCTGGGATTGCTCCATTTCTCTGGGCCCTCAGACTGCCGATCTGACTTCCACAGTGCACAGGCAAGGCTTTCTTCCAACCTTCACGTTCATTGGCAGACTTGACCTTCACCTCTGTAGTGGTGTGTATATAGCCAAGACTGGCACGGGATTCATTCACATTACACCTGCCACTAATGGATGAGTGCTGAAAGTGGGTTTTTTTTGAGATTTTTGATACTAATGTACAATTAAGTACCCCCTGCATACCCCATTACAGTCACTGTCCATCAGTGTAGTAAGAAGCTATGAAATCATTACTTGTCTTTGTAAATGCTGCCCTTCCCGTGTCCTACCCCACCCCTGCTACGTTATGTGTGCTAATCATAATGCACGTTTTCCCCCTTGTCCCTTCCCACCAATCCTACCCAGTCCCTTTCCCTTTGGTATCTGTTAGTCCATTCTTGGGTTCTGTGAGTCTGCTGCTGTTTTGTTCCTTCAGTTTTTCTTAAACGCCAGACGAGTGAAATCACTTGATACTTGTCTTCGCCTAGCTTATTTCATTGAGCATAGTGCCCTCTAGCTCCATCCATGTTGGAAATGGTAAGATTTGTTTTCTTATGGCTGAATAATCTATTGTGTATATGTACCACATCTTTGTCCATCCTACTGATGGACACTTAGGTTGCTTTCATTTCTTGGCTATTGTAAAGAGTGCTGCGATAAACATGGGTGCATATGTCTTTTTCAAACTTGGGCTGCTGGATTTTTAGGGTAAATTCCTAGGAGTGGAATTCCTGGGTCAAATGGTATTTCTATTTTGAGTTTTTTGGGGAACCTCCATATAGCTCTCCAGAAAGGTTTGAACTAGTTTACATTCCCACCAGCAGTGTAGGAGGGTTCCCCTTTCTCCACATCTTTGCCAACATTTATTGTCTTTTGGATGGTGGGCATCCTAACTGGTGTGAGGTGATGTATCACTGAGGTTTTAATTTGCATTTCTCTGATTATGAAAGTGGTTTTAAACTTAGTACAGAACTGCTTTGTAACTGTACCTTCTTGAGAGGGGGGAAAGTTTAGTCGAAGTTTGGTGTTCCATGTATTAAGTAGCTTGTGCTTGAGTACTTTAAAATGAATAGGGAGTCATGCAGTGACAATAAATGTTGCATCCTGAGATGACCCCCGGTTTTGGATATCTAATTCTATCTGACATGCGCTAGGGTCCAGGGAGGCAGTTGAAAAATTAGGGAATTCGTCTGTATGTAGTTAAAACAGCTGAAATTTGCTAAAAATTCAGAAATGGTGTATGAAATGAAAGTACTGATCCTTGAGCAATCCTTGTAAAAAGTGAAGGTGTGTGCACACACTGAAGATCAAGGACCCAGGTTGAACAGATCTGGTCCCAGAACATGTGTTTCACCAGGTATCCAGAGTTCAGCTTAAAGCAGTACCACCAGCAATGGGCACCCAGCAGTGTGGCCAGTGGCACAGCAGGGCAGGCATTACTGCCCCAGATACAGGGCCTGGAGTGACAGCTATGTTGAGCAGACTAGGAATTCAGAGCTTTGTTGCTGCAACTAGCTGAAAACAGATTATGCAGAATATAATATGTCTGTACCCTGCATGATATGGTCACTGTAAGTCCAGGGAGAGTAAACCCCAGGGCAAAATACCTCTAAAAACAAATCAGTCAAAGGGAGAAATAAAGTTTAAAACCCATTTTTGCTCACAAACTCCAGTCCGGGGCCATCTTTCTCTTCTGCTTTGGAAAAAACCAGCAAGCAAGCCAGCCAGACGCCTCCCCTTAACCTCTCAGGTTCAGACACGCCCTCGGTTGCCCAGGTAATTACCCATTGATATAGAGATAAACTCTCTACCCCTGAGGATATGCAAATACACTAAAGCCAGGCGAGATATTCTGGAAATGTTACAATTTTACCCACAGTCACTAAGGCAGAAAGAACTCAAGACATTGCATAGATGGTTCTGAATAATGGTCAATTATTAATCCTCAAAGAACCAGTGAGACAATAACTCAACTTTCCTCCAACAAGTGCAGAAGCCTATGACAAACCTTAGAGAAGCACAGGATGTGTGGGTTCAAGTCAGGTTTTACTGATACTAGCAATGGGAATTCACAGCTTTATCACAGGGTTTCCTCTTAGCCTGGGAGGATAAGTAAACACTGGAGGCTCTTTAGGAACTAAGTGAGTAGTTCTACACATAAGAACCTGTGGGTAAAATTGTAACATTTCCAGAATATCTCGCCTGGCTTTAGTGTATTTGCATATCCTCAGGGGTGGAGATAAGGTCATCTCTATGTCAACGGGAAATTAATTGGGCAGCCTAGGGTGTGTCTGAACCTGAGAGTTTAAGGGGAGGGAGGGGCTGGCTTGCTTACCGGCTTGTTTCCTTCCAGAGCAGGGGAGAGAGAGACGGCGCTAGACTTCAGTTTGTAAGCAATAAATGAGTTTTAAACTTTATTTCTCTCTTTGACTGATTTCGGTTTTTAGACGTATTTTGCCCCGGGATTTCCTCTTCCCGGACTAACAGGGGTCTGACTCTTCAAAGGAAAAGGGAAGTAATTTACAGGAATATGAAAAGAACATATTTCATAATTAAACATTTGCTGGGCCCCACAGTAACAATTAAGGGGCATAAACAGGAATTTGAACAGAGCCACATCCCTAGTTTACATTACAATATAAATAAAGCTCTCTTCCTGGAGCATGTCCTCTATTTAAATTCTTTTTATGCAGTTGGGTGGGAGGTCAATTTCTTTGCGTCTTTTGGGGCTTGATTGCCTTCAGCTCTGAAATAGTCTGGCCAAATTGGCACATCTTGTGGTGGCCTGCTCTTGGCCCCTCCAGTGCTTGGTACTATATGAATTCGTTTCCTGGGATTTGTGCTTGTTTCAATTGGTGTGGGATATGATTCAAAAAAATATATGGAATGGGTGACTCTTTAAACGCACACACATGCACATAAACGAGATCATTTTTGTGTATGTTTGACATTTCTGGTTAATTTCTCTAAATGCCAGTAAGTCTTCCTACCCGTGTTTGAAGCCCTAGAAGCTAGAGGCGGGGATTCTGCGGTTTCCCGCCCTTTGTAGCCTTGCAGTTTTCAAAAAGGTCCGCACACATTACATAAGCGCCTGCCGGGCGGCTGGCGTTAGCTTTTTTATACTGTGCGTTTTTTACGTAGTGTTTGGATACGGAAACGGCGGGAAGGGCGGGAAGGGCCTGGGCAAAGGCGGCGCCAAGCGCCATTGCAAGGTGATGCTGGACAACATCCAGGGCATCACCAAGCCCGTCATCCGCGACCCGACCCGGCCCGGCGCGGCTGGGTCAAGCGCATCTCCGGCCTCATCTACGAGGAGACCCGCGGGGTGCTGAAGGTGTTCCTGGAGAACGTGATCCGGGACGCCGTCACCTACACCGAGCACGCCAAGCGGAAGACTGTCAGGGCCGTGGACGTTGTCTACCCGCTCAAGCGCCAGGGCCGCACCCACTATGGCTTCGGAGACTAAGCTAAAATTTACAACCTTTCTTGGGAGAAATTAAAGGCCTTTCTTAGGCCCCCTACGTTTTTCTGAAAAGGAGTTTACACTTGGTTGCTGCCTTTTGGGTGTGTGGTTTAGTATTTACGTGGGTAATAATCAGCACAAACTTCCTAAATAGTAGGTGGGTCTTTAGATCGCTGAAACTTTACACTTGGGAGCTGTAGATGTTCACATCAGCATTTCTAATGTAACATTTAACACGTAGAGGACTTAACAGGTACACAGTGGTTAAAAGATGGCTACAGAGTTGGTAAGTATCTGCGGTTCCAGGGGTTAGACCACAGGTTAAACTGACACACTGCCTTAAGGCGGTTATACTATGTTTAGCAAATGAGGTATTAAAAACAGGATGTTATTTTGAGTCCTGTCTTTTTTCAATATAGGGTTTTGGGGTTGGTGGTGTATCCAAACCTTGGTACATCCTGCCTGATAGTCTTGGTCATTTGGAATAAATGGTAATTAGCATATGCCATTCTGAATGCTCTTGCAGTTTTTGTCCCGTTAAATCTGGTGGGATGGCAAAACACTGGGCAATCATTATGCAAATATTAATTGAATAATTGACTCAGGTAAAGATTATCAATGAATGCTAAAATCTTTAGGAAAAAAGGTTGGAGAATGGTGTGTTCAAAAGGTGCCAAGTATACATTGCTATTTCCAAAGGGAAAATACATCTTTACAGTGGAGTGGTAGCTCCCCATGTTAAGTGATCTAACTTGGACACAATAAAAGTAACCAACCTCGTGTACATTATAAATATAGGATATAACCTTTGACAAAGGTGTACCTGGAATCTAACCATCTCATCCTGCTCTTTATAGAGAATAGAGGAGAAAAAGAAGCCAGTTAAATACCCTCACAAGGGGAAAAGACAATCAGAATCCAGAATGTGGGTACATGTTGTAGACAATTGGTTTGGTTTCTTCAAAAAGTCATGTCATTAAAAAATATATATAAAAGGTGGGGGACTGTTTAAGAAAAGAGACTAAAGGTAATATATCACCAAAACCCAATGTGTTGATTGGATCCTGGCTCTAAAGATAAAGCTTAAAAGGTATTTTAGAAACAACTCTGGAAACTTGAATGTAGACAAGATATTAGATCATTTAATGAATTTTTTGGTTTGATAATGTTGAAATTATGTGGAGAATTCTGATTCTTAAAGGAGTTAGATCCTGAAATATTTAGGGGTAAAGCATCACAATGTTTGTAATTTACTTTAAAAAACATGTGCATATAGACATATCCAGAAAAATGTTAAATCACTCAGTTATTGATTCTAGGTGATATGTTAAAAGGACGATTGATCACCTCATCTTTTAACTTTTTGCTTGAATATTTTTGTAATACAAATTTGGGGAAAATTCAAGGGGTGACAAAATGTGTTGAAAACTGATCCGTTATTATGAGAGAGGTCATCTGAACAGGTGAGTGTAAAAATCTTTTGCCTGTAGAGAGGGTATGAAGCAGGACACACAGGCCCCTGGTGTTTGTCATAGACGTATACCATTCCCCCTGCACTGACTCTTTGAACAGAAGTTAGCCAGAGAGGAAGGACACAGAACAGGTCACTTCAGGCCATGGTGGCAACAGGCAGCGGGGCCAAAAGAGTGAAGACACAGGAGACAGTAAGGGGGCAGTTAAATGCCATAGAGCCTGGGAAAGAATATATGAAGAAGCAGGTCCAGTGGTTGCCTGGGTGAGGAGGGCCTCCTCTTGGAAACTGAGAAGCTGGGAATTACCTTATGTGTTGGGAGACATGTCAGTGAGGTGTGTGTAGGTGATCTGCACAGTAGTTACATTAATTCTTTTGGTTATGGTGACCATGCACTTTGTGGGTTGATGTCACTGTTCAGTTCAGGTAGAGATAGGTGACACTGTCTTATATTTGGTGATAAGAAGAGAGTTTCCTAAGGAAACTATTGCAAACTGAGGGCAAGGTACAGAAACTTCAAGAAACAGGGCCTTAACCCAGGCCTGCTAAGTGGGGACAGGTTATCACCTACAAGCCTGAAGGGGCAAGAGAAGCAGTTACTGGAGCTTCATAGACAGGGATCCCTGAGAGGAGCTGTGGCTTTGAGAGAGGGATGCAGGGAGCAGATGGTAACCCAGGCAGGGAAATGAGAATAAATACCCACTCTCACCCATCTTGCTCTCCTTTCCTCCAGTCTCCAGCAGGTACTTTTCACTGGCTGAACCTTACTAGAAGGAAGAGGTCCAGGTAACACATTGGTCAGATCTATATGTGAGCCTTCATAGGTAAGCCTCTTAACTGGAGACAGTGGCCAGGTGGAAAAGATAGAGGTAAGTCTAGATGGCCAAATGGAAGGTATCTGGTGCAGCTTCATGTTATAAAGTAATGCTATATCCATGTTTTATAAAATGAAGGTTGTAAAAAGTTATCTGTTTCTATTATATACTTTCTTTTGAAATATTTAAAGTCCTTTGCCTTGTCACGGGAAGTAGCTTGTAGGGGTGGTGTCAAAATTTAAACCATTTGTAGACCACATGAGAACTTTACAGACCATTATAAAAATTTTACTCTCTATACCCAATTCCACAGGGCTAAATATTTACTCTCTAAATCTATGCATTTTGAATTTAGAATGTTATGTTTTATTATGCACATACTATGTTTCAGACAAGCACTTGCTTTCTTCACATACATCAAATTTATTGATAAAAGGTTTTACCTGAGCTGCTTAGCTGCCAGCTAGGTAATTGCATGATTTTGGAACTTTGTTGCTTCCAAATGAGCATGTATCTATAGTCTTTGCTCCACTTCTTAGAAATAAAATTCTATCTTAGGATATACACTTTTCCACTGTTACTTTATTTTTTCCATCAAAGCCAAGTTTTTCAATCAATTTTCCTACAGACAGCACAGTATTTTGTGCCCTTATATAGTATGACAGAGTGTTTAAACAGCAGACTGGATCCAGAGTGAATGGATTAAAATCATGATTCTAACACTTACTAGTTGCGTGGTAAGGCAGGTAAACCTCTGTGCCTCAATGACTTCATCAGTAAAATGGGGATAATGACATTTTCCCTACAGAGTTTTTGTGAAAACTTTGGAGTCAGACATGGCTCCTCTCTTACCTGGTCTGAGATCTTGGTATAAAAAACTAATAGAAAACTTGGAAAGTGTAAAAACAGATGAATCCTTAAGGTACTGGTTTAGAGTACTACACTGTGTTTGGGCGTTGAGTTTTTATTTCTAAACCTTAGTTTAACTTACTGAGGGATAGATCGTGATTACTAACAATTTAAAATTAATTTCTCTCTTACATCTTATTTCCAGAATGCCAAAGCATCTTCAAATCTCTAAGAGAGAGGAGAGTTTTGAATCACGATGGGGTTCTTGTACACCTACTGTGGTTGGGAATGTGTGGCCCTCAATGGACAAGCACAGGAAGAATCAGCTTAGGTCTTAGGGACAGACAGCTCCATAGGACCCCAGTTTTCTGTTTGTCTTTCTACCTGCTATACAAGAATTTAGCAAAACTTATTCGGTGCAGTGGCTAACTTTTCCATTCCCTGGAAGCTTAATCCTCCCCTGCATAGTTTCTGTAGCTCCCATATATAGCTGGAATTGGGGCAGCTGGAACTTTGAGTTACGCACTCCACAGAGCAGCCTGCAGGAATGGAAAATGTTTCTCTTTTTCCCTTCTAGGTTCTTTGGCTGGTCTGGTAATTAAATCAACGTGGGACAGATTAGCAGTAGAAAAACAAATTTTGTATGTGTGAAAGCCCCATAAAAATACAAATTCTCTAACACTCAGGTAATTGAGGCTAATATTTGCCATCTTGAGCTAAAGAGAAGGGGGCAGTGGTCTAGGGCTTCAAAGGGAGGAAGACGATTCACAGGATGATGGGAAGGGCAAGTGTTTGGTTAACAAATGCTTGTCATGCCATGTGGGGTTTTCTGATAAAAACAGCTCTCTAGTGACAGCTCTCTTCCTGGTACAGACCCCCATCTAGATTCTTTTAGGCAGTTAAGCGGGAGGTAAAAAGCTCCTCCTGAGTCTGCTGGGTCCCTATTTCCTGAACTTCAAAAAATCCATGTGCCAAAGTGGCAGATCCTGGGGTAGTGTATTCTGCTTCTCCTCAAGCCAACACAAGAAATGGCTGTTTGAGAATTTCACTTTTGCTCAATATATAATCTCACAGAAGAGAACTAGCCTCTGGGTCCAAAAAAGCTCATCACAAAACTCACCACTATTCATCAAAAGATTTCAAATGAGAAATTCTTTTATAAAAATTTATTCTAGGTTTGAAAGGCTCAAAACAGGTAACAGGACTCATTGCTTCATATTCAGACTCTGCAGAAGATAGTCTGATGTACAAGTTTTCTTTTCAGTGCCACTTTACAAAGGAGATAATAGTGTAGACACTTCAAAGCTACAGTTGTGCACATATTAAGCTCACTTAATCATCCAAGTAACCCTAAAAGACAGACATCATTATTATCACCTCGGTTTTAGAAGTGAGGACCCTGAGGTCCAGAATGTACAAGTAACTTGTTCAAGCCCACACCAGTGGCAGCAGGATTTGAAGCCATGGAGTTTAACCCCAAGAAGCTTGCAATGCTTCTGTGCAAAGTGCCTGGCTAACACTGCTTTCCATGCTACCTCCTTGTGGTTGTGATAGGAAGTTATCTTGATGCCCTATAACTTTTGTAGGGGTCAGATTATAACCACTACCCTCTTAGCATTCTTGGCTAGGCCTAAGAATTAAATTTATAAGACATATTAACAGAAAAATAAGTATAAAAATGTATTTTATATATGTTTTATATAATATAAGAGAATGAAGATCCCAAAGAAGAAAGTTTGAATGGTTATACCCTGAATTGGCCAAAGAGTAGTAAATTATGAAAATGTGACCAAACAAAGGAGCTTGGCTAGGGTAGTTAATGGTAAAAAAGTAAAACTAGGACGATAAGGGTTACTTTAACAAGGTCTGTTTGTACAGATTTCTCTTGGCTTCAAACTCCCCTGTCTCTGGTGATAAAAATGCTATTTTCCTCCTGGTATATGAAGGGCATATTCCATCTCCTGTTTTCAGGAGGAAAAGGAGAGGTCAGACAGCCCTTCTTGCACCTGCTGATTTTTAAGCACCTTTAGTTCAAAATAACCCTTATGCTAAAGTCACATATTTTAGGGTGGCATATTTTGTTACCCTTTACCTCCAAATACACTATCAGGCAAGGTCTCCCAGAGGTTACAGAATAGAAAGGCTCACAGACCCAATTAAAATGCCTAAAATATTTAATCATCTTAAACCATATAATAAGAAGCATACAGAAAGAGATGGGCCACACAGCAGACTTTGGATAAGATTGCATATGCAGGTGGAACGACCACACAAGATGAATCCAGATATTAAACAATGTATATATGGTCTCCTTTTCTCTCTCTGCCATATCTGCCTTCCTCCATGATGGTATATTTCTGAGAACCAGACTGAAGTTGAACAAGGGGGCTGAGCAGGTGGAAGGTAAGCTGGGGCCAGTTGTACCTACTTGCTCCATTGAGGAGACACAGAGGCACGCAAGCTTGCCCCTGGCATTCAGTGACAGGTTTTATCTGCATGTCATGGGCAGAGGGCAAGTGGATGGCTGATTTAAGACATCATAAATATGAGATACTTCATGGATGCAGGGGTCTACTTAGTCCTTCAATCCCATCCTCTCTGTGCTGAACACACATTTGTTCATCCCCATTCTTTATGTCTAGCTTGATCCATAAGTGACTTGTTGACTTAGTATAGAAATTTAGTATCACTCACAAAATTGAATGCTCTTCAACAATCCAGTGAATCCCCCTTACATTTGCCTCTTATCCACTCACTCTTCCCTGCTTTTTCCTTAGCCAAGTACTTGCTGCTGCTTCTGGCCCAGCTCTCATATGGCCTTCTTCCTCATCTCATAGTTCTGTCTCCTTTGAATGCCTCCAGCAATGAAATTTTTCACTGTCAGAGTTCCTATTTGAATGTGTTATGTCTGTTATAACTTTTTTGTAGTTGTTTTTGTTTAACCTTCTGGCTCAGCCAAGTTATAAATTACTGGAAATTCGTGCTATGCTTTTATCTTTATTGATATCACTCATATTTCAATGAATAGACACAAATAGAGCCTTATTATGCAGCGTGTGAACAATCTGCCATGGGCTCTGTGGGTCGCAGCATGTTCTCACTAGCTGTGCCAGGAATGCAAGACCCTGGGCCATTTATCAGGATTGAGGAGCCTTAAAGAATGAGGTAATGGCTACCCCCAGACAAACAGCAGATTTGCTTACTCCATTCAGTTTAAGCAGTAAATTCCCTGGGCTGTTCTGTGGCTGTGATGCAAACCCACTGTGTGTGCAGTATTCCCTGGGCCCTTCCATGTAGCCCCTGTGGGACTTGGGGAACAAGAGAAATCGATGCAAACATGCTGCTTGCTGGGCTGTGAGTAATAAACCCTCTTGTCTCTGGCCCACGAGTGTTGTGTCTACTGCCAACAGCCATGAAAGAGTTACAGGCTATCTTATTATGTTGTAAATAGGGTAAGATCCCAGACCCTTTACAAACTCTGACACACAGAGAAGATGGCAGAGAGAGATGCATTTTACTTCGGAAAGTTTCTCATTAGCTGTCCACCCCTCATGGTGGCACTGTCAGGCCCGGAATGTCTTTTGTTTTAGTTTCTCTACAAGTGCTCAGGCAACCGATTCAATTTAAACTACTCCAAATAAGTAACAAATAAGAATGCTAATTTATTAAAACTAAAGAATGTTACATCTAGAATTGTGGACTCAAAGAGGTGAGGACTTCAGAGACCTTTACAAGAACTGTAGAGAGAGAGTAAGTGACTTGTCTAAGGTCACCTAACTGCTTAGGATTTAAGGTCAGGTTTTCTGAGAGAAGACTGTGTTCATTTTACTAAATGACTACTTAACTGGAAACCCTCCATTTGTTTAGATTGTAATTGAATCAGACTAATAGTAAGGACTTAAAACTTACATTTTTCCAAAGCTAATGGTTTTGCTCTTGACTGCTATGTATGCTTCCCTACTATTCTTGGTCAGATACTTGGTCATAAATAATCACAACATTGTAAGTAAGAGAGATTTAGAGGAAAAGGAGTTGGATCTCCTCTAGGGAGATTACCTCTACTTTTATTCAGCACACACAGATGTCCTGAGCACCCCTTATGTGTCAGGTACTGTGCTAGGCACTGGTGTTATAGTAACAGACTAGAATGCAGCCTACTCATCAGAGCTATGGTCTTATGGAACAAGACAGAAAATACACAGATGCACAGAGATGGTAATTTCAGATGGTGAACAGAGAGGAATAAGCTGGGTGATGTAGCAAGTAACTGGGGAGTGGGCTGGGCTGTCATTTTAGATAGGACAGTCAGGAAGACCTCTTTGAGGAGCTGTCACTGTGCTTGAGATCTCAAGTTTGAGAGGCAGCTAGACCAAGGATGTTCCAGGCTAGTGGACCTATAAGAGGAAAGTCACAAAGTGAGAAAAGCTTTGTGTGCTCCAGAAACAAAAGGGCAGCCAGTGTGGCTGGAAAAAGGGAGCATGAGAAGCTGACTAGGCAAACTGAGAGCCCACTAGGAGGAAAATAAGAAAGGTAGCCAGGGACCACTGCTTATAGGATACTGCAGACACTGATAAGGAGTTTAGATTTTATTCACACAGAAGAGGAACACGATCTGGTTTAGGTTTCATGTGTCAAAAGATTAACTCTGGAGAAGCACCCTCAGCACTTTAGTGGAGGCTGGAGAGGATGTAAGTGCGAGTAGTGTGAAGACCACTGCAGCCAGCCACGCGAGAGATGAATCTGCCTTAGACTAAAGCAGCGCACGGAGTAGGACAAGGGAAAGTGGAATGAGAAACTGAGTTTCACTCCACAATTATTTTATGGAGGGCAAATTAATCCTTAGACCCATCACACTTTTTCCCCTCAACAGTGCCAGATACGTACTGAAATTGTTTTGTTATTTCCTTTAAGAATAAGCCATGTGAGTCTTATAGTAACCTAGTCATGTTCCTGTAACGAGTAATGTCTTAATTCGTTCTGATTCTTCTTTTGTCAGTGTCATTTTAAATTAATACTTCCTCTTCAGGATGGCATCCTGGGTCTGCCCGAAGTTCAGGAAGCAATCCAAGCCATGGAGGACAACTGGTCTCAGAGTGAATTTGTACAGGTTGCATCATGTCTGAATTCTTTCTTATTGTCTGTAGAATGCAAATAAATAAATTGCTCTACCTACTTCACAAAGTTGTTCTAAGGACCCAATTAAATACTCTTGTGTCCACTTTGTGAACTTTGTAGCACGATAAAGTATGAATTATTGTTGTGACTAGGCAGTCCATGCCACTGTGAAAGTCCTATTATCTGAAGCAATTTACCTAATAAAAAAGCCAGAGACTTTACAGCAGTGGCTATTTGTTGGTTCTAAATTGTTCATATAATTTTCTCACTGTGATATCAAATTTTGAATTTATGCTGATTAGGGTTTGCAGCTCCTTTATGCAATGATATAAGATCCACTTCCGCTGGGGGTATAATACTAATTGTATCTTGTCTCATTTTATGTTCACAATGGCCTGGTCAGAGCTTATGTCCCCAGTCTAGGGATGAGGAAGCTGAGGCTGAAGAGATAAGCAAACTGTCCATGATTAAATAATGAGAAAGGTGTTGAATATATAGGGAGTGAATCTTGGGCTTTTAGGAGCAAAAACTCATGGTCTTTCTTCTCTAGCGTTCTGCTGCTTTGTTTTTGTTATCCATTTATCCCTTTTCTACCTTTTTTTCTTAATAGCACATCCTTCCTTCTTCCACCAACAACTTGGGGATCAGGTGCTCCCTTATACCATGAGATTCTGCCACTCACAGCAGGGTGACAGAATTGATCCCTTGGCTTAGAAGATAAGTAAACATCTTCTTTAAAAGAGGACATTTAAGACCTGTAAAAACAGGAAATACAAGATATGTTTACTTTTTATAGTCTGGTTGGAACCTATTAAGCTGTTTTCATTACCAACTAAAGGTCTGCAATCTGCATTTTAAAAAGTCTACAACAGTGACTGGCAGCCACAAACCTGACATTTTGTGTAAAGAAAAATGGTCCCAGATAAGACGTTCTGGAGGACCAGATAATGCTGTTAAATGGAAGTAATCTGTATAAAAGTTTGTGGCCCTGATAGCTTATTAATTTCATTAAATCATTTAGTCATTGCACAAATATTTACCAAGTGAATAATATGTGCCAAGCAATTTTTCTAGGTCCTAAGGATGTCAAAATGAAGATATTGTCCAAGCTTTCAAGACATTTTGAGAGGAAAACGAGCTTACAAGCTTTAATCATCACTTAAGTGTGTAGATGTTCTAAGGTTGTATGGAGAATCTGAAGTCAGGCTATGTACACATGTGCAGGAAGGCGCTTCGTCAAGTGTCAGGAAATGCTAGGTACTGATTTTGCCTGGGAGAATCCAGTAAAGTTCTGAAGGGAACTCTTGAAGGAGTGAAAGGGATTGGGATATGCCACCCAAAAATATGCCACTTTTACATAAGCACTTTTATGAAGCAGAAAAATTATTTTGTGCTGAAGGCATTTCAGTCCCTGAAATCCTTACTTGCCTAAAAGAAGACTTTCTCAAAAGAACTCTGTTGTCATAAATGCCCTTCTCAGGGGCAACTCTAGTTTCTTTTGGAAATGAAAAGTTGGTTCTACATCCAAACAGACATTGTCACAAACTATCATATCTGCCATCTATTCTGTTAGGACCCATTTATGTTTCCAAAAGCTCATTTGCTTTTCCTTAAGAACCTCTCCCTTCCCACATTCTCCCAAATTAGGTATATAGACCCCAAATTCTACCACCCCTTTCAGTTACTTATCCCTGAGTGCTCCCATGTGTGTGATGCACCTCCTAAACTTGTTTTCCTCTTGGTTATCTAATTTATAGGTCCTGGCTAGAGAACCTGAGTAGAGAAAAAAGATGTTTGGAATCGTCCAGAAGAATTGAAGCTCATTTGTGGGTGTTCAGTATATTCAGCTGTAGAAATCAGTGGTGATTGGGGACAGGAGTTTGGAGTCTAGACTGTGCATATAGGCAGGTGTCACATATAGGAAAGAATTAGGGTTTTATTCTGCAGATGTTAGAACCACTGAAGTATTTTTTCCCCTCCCCTAGATAGGATGATGACATTTACAAGTCACTTGTCACCCTGTGATTGCAGGGTGGGAAAAATGCAGGTAGAGACCTGACAGCAATCTGTAGTCACAATAAGGCATTGGTAATAGGATTAGAAGGCTGTACAGAAGAGAACTTTCCACTCCCCTTTAGAGTCTCTGGTAGGGCCTGAGAATAAAGATGACCTAAAATGGATTAACAGGGGAAAAGCACACAAGTTTTCTGTAATATTTTTATTTGTACAAAAGAGCCTGCATAGGAAAATGAAGATCCAGAAAGTGGTCAGGTCTGGTATTTGTAAAATAGCAACTAAAATATGGGGGGAGACTAAAGAAAATGAAGGTTATTTTAACAAGGTCTGTTTGTACAGATATCTTAGACTTGACTCCCCATTTCTAGTGAGAAGAATGTTCTTTTCCTCCTGGTATAGGATGGTGCTTTTCACATGGAATAATTATCTGCTTTTAGGGGAAAAGGTGGAGGTCAGAGCCCCATTCTTGCATTTGTTTTCAAGTGCCTTTAGCTAAAAAAATAACCCTTACGCCAAAGTGGCATATTTTAGGGTGGCATATTCTGCCTACCTTTCAGCTGATTCTCTTCTGGGTGTCTGGATGATGGCTCACCATTTAGGGAACACTCTGGAAGAGATGGCTCAAGGAGGATCTATGAACTGGTAAAAGTAGATAGAAGAGATTGTTCATTGGGAAGAATCAGAGTAGGACTCCAAAAAGCAAACAAAAATCATGGAGAACAGATTTGGTCTGGAAGAAAAGCACCAGAGCCTTGTGAGGAGACTGTGAAGGCAGAAGTAATAAGCACACTCAAATGTAGCAGAAAAGTTCCAATGTGTGATTTTGAACTTGGCAATTAGGTTAATAGTAACCACAGTGTAGTTTTAGGAAATGTTACAAAAATAATGATGCAGTGACACATGGACATAGTGACTCCAGATTACATGATTTGCTTAATTTTAAGGACCTAGAAATTGATAAGAGGCACAGATTAAGTTGAGGTAGACATGTGTATAAGGAGCTAGTAGAGAAATAAAACTAAGCTGTGACATCACTATGACTAGGTTTGGACGGCCTATTCTCAGGTAGGGAAAAGAGGTACTTCACAAGAACATATAGCAGGGTGAGTATGGGATGACCTGAAGGCCACTGCAGAGGTAAACATGCCCATCACAATGCACACCACAGGTTGACAACTTGGAAAAGACGTTATCAAAACCTTGGAAATGAAGATCACAGCGGCCTTTTAAGTTACACTGGAGTTCCAACTAACTCGAGTGTACACCAGGTGGAAAAATCATCTTCCACTCGTGTCTCAGTTAACCATAGGTTAGACTCGTTTTAAACAGACTGCTCAACATGGGAAGTCTATCGCTCCCTACTTTAACAGCAAAACACTCATGTACAGTTCCAGAAAAAGATCATAAACTTACGATAACAGCCCTTCGTATGAACGTGTCAGCCCTGAGAAAAGCCTTTTTTGGGGTTGAGGTAGGAACAGCAGAGATCTGCTGTTTGGCCGCTGAAGCCGTGAAGGGTGCATGCGGCCCTGTCGCTTGAGCACGCAAATCACGCCCATGGCCATGACCGTCTTGCACTTGGCGTGCTCCGTGGAGGTGCCGTAGGCCCGGATCACGTTCTAAGAGAACATCTTCTGCACCGCACAAGTCACCTCACAGAGAAGATCGGAGGAGCGCTGCGTCAGGCGGCGAACGACGGGCTTGGTGACGGCCCGGATGCTATCTCACGAGAACACCTTCTGCACCGCACGAGTCACCTCACAGAGAAGGTCGGACGTGCACTGGGTTAGGCGGCGAACGGCGGGCTTGGTAACGGCCCGGATACTATCTCGCAGTACCTCGCGGTGACTCTTAGCATTTCAGCTACCAGATGCGATACTTTCTAAAGCACAGAGTCTAAGAGCCACCGCAACCTCATATATATCAGCTCTGCGGACCTTTTAGAAGACTGAAACGGCGGGGGCGGGAACGAGTCCTTTGCCCCGCCTCTTCCCCTCACTGGGCGTCTGCTATTGCCTAGCAAGAGAATGGAGCCGGGAAATGAGAGTATTTGACTCCTCAGTTTCCTGATAGGGTCTCAGATTGGCTGGTTTCTGTGGCCGTTAATACTGTGCCTTTGGGTTCTTTCAATTGGTATTGTGCAAATCTCCTAATCATTGTTATCATTTACAAAAAAGAGGCAGAAACGCTACACTTGTCTACAGAAGGGAAAGAGTAGAATAAAAATTTTAAACATTAAAATTATTTTAAAAATAAAATACTAATTTTTACAATTGTAGCAATACTTACTAAATTTGGCTAATCATAGAAAATTCCCATTTGGCAAAGCATATATATATGTGTGTGTATATATATGTATGTATATGTATATATATGTGTATGTTTTCAGCATTCTTGAAAAGAGGGAGCTCTAGGATGGGGAGCTGATGTTAATTTCTACTCTTTGCTTCCAAATTTATAAAGCACTATTTGCACTTGTAAAGATGAAAAATTCCAGGCTTAGACACCTAATGAGTGCTCCAATGAGTGGTATTGTTAGCGTTAGAACTGAGGTTTCTGATTCTGGAGAATGACCTTGCCACCTACCACTGTTTTAAGTCAGTAAAACATTGAAGCTACATCACGGTGCATAACAGCTTACAAATTGACAGTTCACAAAAATAACACTAATACACTGGAATACTGTTCATGTAAAAAGTAACTGAAGTCATGTTCTACAAACATGATAGGTTGATATGTTTACTAGACAAATGCCCATATTTACTCACATTCCATACATTCAGGTTGAATGCCTTCTGTGTTCCTACAGAGGTGATTTTTAAAAATTCCTTTGCTGCTGGTACATATAGGCAGTCAAAAGGTTATTCATTTTTTCTGAGTCAGAGACTATTTGAGATTTAGCTCGGGTACAGTTACCTGTAGACTTAGACACTGTGATCCCCCATGTTCTCCTCTTTGAGAGAGGCGCCAAAGAAGAAGCATGATTCATTCATTCACTTAATAATGTACGATGTTCTATATACAAAGAATAGTGTACAAATAACAGGTTTACAAAGTAAGCACCCATGTTCTTTTAAATAACATCTAGTAGATGGAAGAGAAAAACTAAACTCAGGGGGAAGGGTCAGGCGTCAGCCTAGCCTACTCAAAGTTTCAGCCTAGTAGTGATGGGTGGGAGCAGCTGCGTCCTAGCAACATTAACATCACCTGATAGCTTGTTAGACATAGACAGGCCCAACCTCAATTACACTGAATTGAATTCCATGTTTAAAAAGATCCTCACGTAGGTGGTATGCTCATTCAATTTTGAGAAGAGTTATTTTAAAACTGTATTGTCTTACATTAGCCACCAGCTATATGTGTCCACTTAAATTAAGTAAAATTAAAAATTAATTTCTTGGGGCTATTTGACAGTACAGATATGGAACATTTCCAACATTGCAATAAGTTCTATTGTACTATGCTGTGATAGAGAATTTCTTCTGAAGAACTTCTATTCTGGACTGGGAAAGGGAGTGTAGTGGATATCAGAGAATGGGGCTTCCTACAAGAAGTGAAAATGGGAATATTTTTGAAGTATAATAGAAGTTAGCCAACTTCTGGGTGTGCCAGATATTGCAGATAGAGGGACATATTAAAAGAAATTTTGAAGTTAGAGAGTATTAGTACCTTTTTTAGGAAATAAAATTAATAAGATATAGTTGTGCTTGGAAGGGAGTTTCAAGTAGGAGAGTGTCCTCAGGTGGGACTATCTGATTGGAAATTAAAATAGAAGTGATTTCTTGTGGCCCTCCTGAACACATTGGATTCAAACACAATGCTCTGTTTAATGTATAGCCCTTACGTTTTTTTTGTCCTTTTTGATGTTTATTCAACAGTCACTTTTCTCCTTAAGCTTTTAAAGATTCACTGCATTTTGGAACAGTTATGCACACCCTTTGTGGACTGACCTGGTGAGCACTACCTATATCTCTCATAGTCATTTACTATGATAAAAGAGGGGTGAACATAAAAATCGAGAGAACATGAAGTCATTAGTGAAGTATCCATCACCTACCTAACTGTAATTTTTCTGTTATTTTTTACATCTATAAAATTCATGGTTCATGTCTTATTCTAGTAGGAAATCCACTGTTTTAGGATATATATAAATTTAGGATTCAAAAGTAAGGAACACAACTTTTTTTTGATGGTTACCAAAGTAATTGGTGAAACCTTTCAAGTTTACAGTCCTATGGAGTGATCCAGCTTTCAAGAACTTTGTCCATGCTTCAGTTACAGAGAGGATAAGTACCTGGGTATCAAGCAAGAACAGTAACTATATGAAGCAGAACATCATCCTTCTATAAACATCTGGGGAAGCACTTTTCAGGTGAAATCAAGCCTCAGTTGCCCTCTAAGAAGGGCAGAAATTACCTACAAACAATTAAGAAAATGGCCCTTAACCCGTGTCTTCTCACTTACTTCGAAACTAAATAGCCATACGAACCAGTGAGAGTTGTACAAGAATGAAATGGTGGCATCTGCAGTAGAAAGAACTTTTCACCTATCTTAAATTGAGTATATGTTACTCAGGGGACAATGCCGATGATTATTCAATAAGTGATATATGAATACAAAGAATGACCCAAATTGTAAACTTTAAAAAATTTGAATTTTAATGGTATCTTTAGGTACAGATAATAGTAGGTTCTGGGCTAAAAAAGGAAAGGCCTATATAATGTTTATGCATTTGGTATAGACAATGATGCTATTGAGGATGATGAACAGCCCTTTTACTAGACACTCATAAAAATGATGCCTGCCTAGGGAGAATTGAATGCTGCAGATGCAGTGCTATAAGCTTATCTGTTTTATAGAGTGTTTGTATTTGGCATATACCATGGACTCGTGTCCCAGAGACTCAATTTCAGTAAGTGCCGGCCAATAAATATTTAAAAACACTATTAAAAAAAAAGTGATTTTTATGGAATTAGTTAAGTGTAGAGAGATATATTGAAAGTTGATTATCATGTTGGATGTATGTGAGAATATCCTCAAATCACCATTGAATAACTAGATTTGGAAATAAGCATATAATTATTAGAAGAAACATAACACTAAAACACTTTCCTTGTTTATTTTAACATAGGATTTAATTTCAGTATCTGATTATGTGGTAGATAATTCTTCAATATTTACCTAGTTAAGTAGCTCTGTTTGTTGCAAACTAAAAGAGATGGAGTAGTGGTCTGTCATGTTTGCTAGTCAATGTCTGTTTAACTCCTTAAGTAGATATATTCAGCTAATTAATTTAGGTTGTGACAGCCTACTTCATATTTTGTTATTAAATAGCCCAGGGAGAATTATGAAAATTCAGAAAGTGATTTAAATGTGAATTTTTTCTTTCTAATCCTCTGTGGCTCTACTTGCAATGTTGAAAAACAGTCAACCAACATTGCATTTTAAGAATCATTTTGAAATATAGGAAATGGGTCAAAATTCTATGCTAAATAATGGAGTAAAAAATCTTATGGGCAAGGTGTCTGTCATTAAGTACTTTACAGTTTTAAGGATGGGATATAAATGCATGATCTCACAATGTTCTTCAGCTCCTAGCCGGTAAAATGATGTAGAACTGCCATTCTATTGCTTCATGTTCACTTTTCTTTTTTGTAGATGCAGTGGTTGGTCTCTAATGCCTATTCTAGATCTGAAATACCTAGTATATTAATTTAGTAAGAAATAATGGTTTGCCTAGAAAATATAATGGCTTGTCTAGAAAATGAGTGGAGCAATGTCACCCCCATACTTCCTAAAATGATTAGATCACCAGAACACTGGAATCAAATCCAGTTTACCCACTGGTCACTCAAATAGTTAAATACATATATATATGTTTTGTAAAACAGTTATCCAATTTGTACATAGAATTTTCTATCCCAGTGCCAATTTCCCAGTGCTCAGTGCAAACAACTTGTGGGAGAGCTGTGCTATTTCTCTCTTGAAAAAGCCGGTTTTCTTTGTATATTTGAGTAAAATTGAGTGTATTTACATAAAGTTGCAAAGAAAAGAATGTGCAGAACAATGCCCTGAAAGAAAGATTTGAAAGGGGAACAGAGCGAAATAGTATTTTTAAGGAAAATCTGAAAGTCGTTTTGATTTGACCGAAGTTTTAAAGAGAGTTGAGGGAATCCGGAAAGTTTCAGGAAGGCGGTTTTGAAACTAGGCATTGCAAATAAGGCAAGAATGAAGCCTGGAGTCCCTCGGATCCTTTTCCCCCAAATGCCTAATCATTTCGTACCCCGATCTCCTGTATTTTTCTTCTTTTTCAAGGGGCAAGAAACACAGCCACAAGCCAGAGCCGAGGATCCCTTCCTAGTAGCGCGGCGTAGAGTAGCCAACCAATCACAACTCAGCGACGCACTATATAAACCCCAGCAGCCAGGGCCGCGACACGCCGTTCTCACAGTTTAGCATTGCTTTTTGTCTTTCTGGGCAAAACAAAAATGTCGGAGACTGCTCCAGTTGCTCCTGCTGCTCCTGTACCCGTAGAGAAAACACCCGTTAAGAAGAAAACGAAGAAAGCGGGCACAGCTACTGGGAAACGCAAGGCGTCCGGGCCCCCAGTATCCGAGCTCATCACCAAGGCAGTCGCCGCCTCCAAGGAGCGCAGCGGCGTGTCGCTGGCTGCGCTCAAGAAGGCGCTGGGGATCGCTGGCTACGACGTGGAGAAAAACAACAGCCGCATCAAGCTGGCCCTTAAGAGCCTGGTGAGTAAGGGCACCCTGGTGCAGACCAAGGGCACCGGCGCTTCCGGCTCCTTTAAGTTCAACAAGAAAGCGGCTTCCGGGGAAGCGAAGCCCAAGGCTAAGAAACCGATTGCGGCCAAGCCCAAGAAGCCCGCGGGGGCGGCCAAGAAGCCCAAGAAGGCAACGGGCGCGGCCACTCCGAAGAAGAGCACCAAGAAGGCCCCGAAGAAGGCGAAGAAGCCAGCTGCGGCTGCTGGAGCCAAGAAAGTGAGCAAGACCCCGAAAAAGATGAAAGCAGCCAAACCGAAGAAAGCAGCGAAGAGTCCAGTCAAGGCCAAAGCTCCTAAGCCCAAGGCAGCCAAGCCGAAAACTGCTAAACCCAAGGCTACAAAAGCAAAGAAGTCTGCGCCTAAGAAGAAGTAAAGTTGTAGCGGGACGCCCTGAGAATCTCAAAGGCTCTTTTCAGAGCCACCCACTACTTCCAGAAAAAAGAGCTTAACCATACCTCCAGACAGCTAACCATGATCACAGTTATTTTAAGAGAATTGGGACGCTGAAAAAGAACCTTTGACATTTTGACCCTATACTGTTCCGGCTCGGTCTTGGGCAGCAGTTAGGCAATGGAGCCTGCTAGCATCAGGCGGCGCGTCTTCTCGCGAGCCACGTTCGTTGCCCGCCAGCTGCAGGATCTTGGCCGTTAGGTACACTCCAGTACCGCCGCCAGGAACACGGGCGCGCCGGCTCCAACCGCTCGGCGTAGTTGCCCTTGCGGAGCAGGCGGTGCACGCGGCCCACAGGAAACTGCAGCCGGACCAGCAAGGGGGCGGGTCTTGGCCTTGGCATGAGTTTTGCCAGTATTCGCCGAGCCTAGACCTTTTAAAAAACAATTCTTTCCAAGCCAATCTGAAGAAGGGGTCATTAGTGTCTCGAATGTTTCGTAAAACTTCCTTTCCCATTGGTTTGCAGAGGCTTGAAATTTAGCCAATCAGAACTTGTCCCTGAATTTATTTGCATTTACTCTCGAGAAAGAAAATACCAATTAGATCTTAAAATTTGTAGATACTGTGAAGCAGTTAGAAGCGTGGATTCCTATCCCCACCTTGATTAATGGAGTCCTTTGGAGGGGTTATTCACGCTATTCTGCGTAAATTGCATAATCATTGCTACCACCCCGAAGCTAAGGATAATATAAAACTCACCATAGCAGTTTATAATTTAACCACATTAATTTGCCAGATTCCTTACCTGCATATATTGTTGGGAGGAACCACGGAGTCTTGGTTGTTCATCTCTTATCTCTTAGGTGAATTGTCAAGAAACGGAAAGGGAAGCAAAACAAAAACCGCTGGGAAGGCAACGTGGTTGTTTATAGAGTGTGGTAATAAGGGCAAACCAAAAGGGCTTTATGAAGATGGGTTGACTGAGTTCCACCATATCCCCTAGGCCTCTGGGGCTGAGGTGTTTTGTTTTGTTTCCCAGGGAAGCCTAGTTAATTTTACTGAAAAACCTTGACAAAAACCTTGAGTTCTATATTCCATTATGGGGCTGTAAACATGGAGAGGAAAAGACTGCATCTTTTTCACAAACTCCAAATCCAATTTAGTATTTCAATTATGTGTGTAGGCAACCACTCAACAAGGGATTTTGCAGTATCTGTGGCATTTTTCAACAATGGCAATCACAGATGTTTTTATCACTTTGCTCTATTGCTGTTATCTTGAAATAAAGTTCATGCTCATTCGGAGTCTGAATCTGACATTCGTTATTTCACCTGCTGCTCTGTTTTTCGATCATGTTAATGAAACACATTATATGTAAAAGAAATGCACTTTGATAACTATTTTAATGTTTCTTATCTCTTGGGTAAAATAATATTTCCAGAGTATCTCGCCTGGCTTTAGTACATCTGCATATCACCAGGCGTTCAGATGTGGTAAGAAGTATGGCTTTAGTGCATTTGCATCATTCCTCAGGGGTGGACAGAAGTTCTTCTCCATATCAATGGGTAATTACCTGGGCAAGCAGGGTTTATCTGAACCCAAGAGGGGAGGGGAGAGCTGGTTTTGCTGCTGCTGGAGCAGGAAAGAGAGAGGGCCCCGGACTGCAGTTTGTAAGAAATAAACAGATTTAAAACTTTATTTCTCCCTTTGACTGATTTCGATTTTTAGAGCTATTTTGCCCCGGGATGCCCTCTCCCCGGACTTACAATTGTTTACTCACTAAAACCTTTGGCATTAGTCTTTGTCTTGTTTTCCCACTACTCTAGGTGTGTTTCTAATTGACTGCGTTTTTAAATCCTGTCAAATGGGTGGCATTATCACCAAATATTAGATTCAGTGACTTCATTTTCTGTTTTCCTGTGTAGGAAGCCAAGGATACTAAATCTCTCTGCCCCTTTCATGAGCCTCCCCCACCGTGGTTTGATTTATATACTCTCCCTGAAGTATGCTATCCAAGGTGTTGGGGTTACTGCAAAAACAAAACCAAAAATACAACACTCTGCAGTAGTAAACTCTCCAGATGTAAATTATCAATATTTGCTGGTAGGTGGGTAAAGTGATGAGACAGGGACCATGGGCTTAGACAGAATAGGGTGCGGGCCTCCAGAAAAAGCAAGGCAAGATATTTAGTCAGAACAATGTAACTACATGCAAGGAAACCCCCTACCAAAACTATGTTAAACATTAAGCTCTAGAGTCATTCTTCAGTGAGATCAGTTGATACTCCCAAGATAAAGGAAAGTAGCCCAAGTTTTTATTATGCTAATTGTTTGTAATCATGTGTAAGATTCACTTTAGCATGCTAAAAGGGATTTAATATCTCATCAAGGACAAACATCCTAAGGCCACTTTTAACAAGTCCACACCCTAAGCCTTTTTTATCAATTCCCCCAAATCCTCAACTGCCTATAAAACCCCTAGACAACTCACCACCCTGGGCTCTCTTGTCCCCTCCTGGCATGAGCCAGGAGCTCTGTCCTCTCACTGTATCTCAATAAAACCTCTGCCCTGGCTCTCCTACCTTGACTGTTTGCAAAGTTCATTCTTCGACTTGGCAAACAAGAACCCCGGCATCAGTGAGAGTGTACAGAAAAAATGAAGTGGGATTTCTGAGTTGTCTTGATTTTTAGCTATCACTTCCATATGATAAAACAATCGGTCATTCAGATATTATATACTTAAAAGAAATCATGTGTACTTATAGGCAAAAATGTAAGCCTGAAATGGATATACAACTTAATGGACATACAAAATGAGACATGAGTCAGATTTGTGATCTTTGCCCAATAAAATAAAAATGTATTTAAAAACATCTAGCATTGTAAGTCCAGGGAGAGGAAATCCTGGGGCAAAATACCTCTAAAACCAAAATCAGTCAAACGGAGAAATAAAGTTTAAAATCCGTTTATTGCTTACAAAATGCAGTCCCAGGCCTTCTCTCTTTTCTGCTCCAGCAGCAGCAAAACTGGACGCTCCCACACCTCTCAGGTACTGATAAGCCCTCTGTTGCCCAGGTAATTACCCATTGATATGGAGATGAACTTCTCTCCACCCCTGAGGAATTATGCAAATCAATTAAGTCACACTTTTCTCCATCCTTGAGCTCCTGTTGATATGCATATGTACTAAAGCCAGGTGAGATATTCTGGATAAATTACAATTTTATCCACAGTCCACCCCTCCAGAAATCTCTGCTTACAATTCACTCGTTCCCCCTCTATTGACCAAACTAATAACATACAATAGAAACAGCTATAAAATCATGCTAATCCTCAAGTCAGAGAATTCAGTCTATGCAGATTAAGTAAATGTACTTGTGGGTAAAGTGGGGTTCCTATGGCCAGGATTCTCACTGAACTTAAACCACCTGATGATATAACTGGCCTGTTGCTATGCTACCGCTTCCATACCTTTAAGCAATAAGCCATTATTGTGTTAATATAGAGTTCCGCCCAGTGCTCTGCACGCAACGGGGTGGCAGGGCTACAAGGCTGGAGGAGAGCAGGGCAGAGGCTGGAGTGGTGGCAGCGCCGAGGACACAGGCCCAGAGGACGGCTGTGCGGGACGACTGTGCAGAGAGGCCCAGAGGACGGCTGTGCGGGACGGCTGTGCAGAGAAGCCCAGAGGCAGAGACCAGCTTGCTGCGTACAGACTCTTTCTGAGTGAACGGGATTTTGGTGACTGACCTGCCACCTGGAAATATAAAGTTGGGTATAACCTTTTCACCCCAAGAACACTTTGCTGTAAATTTCTTTGGTCACAGTGAATCTATAGTGAACTTACCTGGGGCAGAAACTCATTTGCAAGACAGTACTTTACAGCACAATCTCTCACTAAGCACAAAATATGTTTCTACACTTGTTTACCCATTCCTAACAACCATGCTAGGTTGCTCACGAAACTTTTACCAAACATTAGACAAAGTCAAGCCTCTCTTTAAGCATTTTTTTTTCTTGGCAACAGCAACACAATCATGGTAATTCTCAAGTCAGAGGATTCAGCTAGGTTCAAAGTACCATGCAGATTAAGTCCAAAATTCGTCCATTTCAGCCATCATGGGGCAGGTGCAGCCAGGGGACACATTAAAGACACAAGGAATGTAGAAGCAAATAACTGATTTTGAGGGGGCCACTTTTCTGTTATTCCAGGAATACACAGGAGGCCAGCTTCCAGGCCTTTTTGCCAAGGTGCCAGAAGAGCCAGCCATCGCCAGTCCATGGGTCGAAATGTCCAGGGTCACGTCCATTTCATTCCTAATTGCTGCACCCATTCTTGCAACGCATGTCCAATAAAGTGGGTGCCTTGATTGCTCTCAATCACCGGCAACCAGCCATAGACTGCCAAGAGATGCTCTAGGCCCCTCTTGGTGTTTTGCTGATTTGCACAATGTGCAGGGCACTCCTTCCAGACTTGGCTGACTTCTTCAAAGGTCAATGGCAAGCCCCACCGATGGGCTATAGCCCACATTGTCTTTTGCCCCACGTGCAATAAATGCTATTGTAGCCATTGGGCCATATCAGAGGCAGGTTCTCCTAGCTACTGCACCTGTGCCAATGTGACTTTTTCATTATTCCTTGGGGATGCCAAAGACAAATGGCCAGTCACATAATATACAGTACATTTTTGTGCTACACCACTCCATGGCCTTTGGGTCCAGGCTTCCACCCACCCCGCAAGGGGATAGGTGGTTATTACATTGGTCGGAGCTGTTCCGGCAATGGGCTCCACAGCCAGGAAGGTGTGGTACACAGCACTCAGTTGCTTCCCTATCAAGGTGACCCAGACCTGTGCTCCTTTCCGTAGTTGTGACCAGGCTCCAGCTGGCAGGAGGAACAGCAGCAGTAACATAAGCAGTAGCCTTAGTCTCGGGCCACAGGCCCGGGTCAGCACAGCCAGCAGTGGTGGTGGTGCCTCCACAACCTCACGAGTGTAGACACTCGTCCCTCAGCACGAGCGCCACTTCTGCCCATCATTTCTACGGGCGGCCCTCCCAAAGGTCGCATCCATTTTGACAGATTTCAGGTTCAGAGGAATCCTACCGATTGCTCCAGATGTAAGTCCGGGGAAAGGAAATTCTAGGGCAAAATACCTCTAAAAACCAAAATCAGCCAAAGGAAGAAATAAAGTTTAAAATCCATTTATCCCGCAGTCCGGGTCCTTCTCTCTTTCCTCCTCCAGCAGCAGCAAAACTGGCCCTCCCCCAAACCTCTCAGGTACAGATAAGCCCTCTGTTGCCCAGGAAATTACCCACTGATATGGAATTGAACTTCTCCACACCCCTGAGAAATTAATGCAAATCCACTAAAGCCATACTTCTCTCCACCCTTGCACTCCTGTTGATATGCATATGTAGTGAAGCCAGGCGAATATTCTGGGTAAATTACACTTTTACCCACAGGTATTAAAGAGTCTTCTTTCAGTGTATGCCTTTTAAAATTAAAAAAAAAATTGCTCTGTGTGTGTGTGTGTGTCTTAACCATGAAGATTATTGTTTGAATGGTGAGCAGAAAGGCTAAAATTTGTCTATGTTAGCTTTCTATTTTTTTAATTTTTTTTATTAAGGTATTATTGATATACACTTTTAGGAAGGTTTCACATGAAAAAACAATGTGGTTACTACATTTACCTATATTATCAAGTCCCTACCCATACACCAATGCAGTCACTGTCCATCAGTGTAGTAAGATGGCACAGATTCACTGTTTGCCTTCTGTGCTACACTGTTTCCCTGTTACCCCCACACCATGTGTACTAAACATAATACGCCTCAATCCCCATCTCCCACCCTCCCAACATGCCTTCCCACACTCCTCCCTTTTGATAACCACTAGTCCCTTCTTGGAGTCTGTGAGTCTGCTGCTATTTTGTTCCACCAGTTTTGCTTTGTTGTTCTACTCCACAAATGAGGGAAATCTTTCTCTGCCTGGCTTATTTCACTGAGCATAATATCCTCCAGCTCCATCCATGTTGTTGCAAATGGTAGGATTTGTTTCTTTCTTATGGCTGAATAGAATTCAATTGTGCATATGTACCACTTCTTCTTTATCCATTCATCTACTGATGGACACGTTGCTTCCATTTCTTGGCTATTGTAAATAGTGCTGCAGTAAACACAGGGGTACATATGTCTTTTTGAGTCTGAGAAGTTTTATTTGGTAAATTCCAAGGTGTGGGATTCCAGGTCAAATGGTATTTCTATTTTTAGTTTTTTGAGGAACCTCCATATTGCTTTCCACAATTGTTGAACTAGCTTACATTCCCACCAGAGGTGTAGGAGGGTTCCCCTTTCTCCACAGCCATGCCAGCATTTGTTGTTTGTAGTCTTTTGGATGGTGGCCATCCTTACTGGTGTGAGATGATATATCATTGTGGTTTTCATTTGCATTTCCCTGATGATTAGTGATATGGAGCACTTTTTCATGTGTCTATTGGTCATCTGAATTTTTTCTTTGGAGAATTGTCTCCTTGTATCCTCTGCCCTTTTTTTAATTGAGTTATTTTCTTTTTGGGTGTTGAGGAATGTGAGTTCTTTATATATTTTGGATGTAAACCCCTTGTTGGATATATCATATTCTCCCATACTGTAGGATGTCTTTTTGTTCTGTTGATGGTGTCCTTTGCCATACAGAAGCTTTTTAGTTTGATATAGTCCCAGCTACTCATTTTTGCTTTTGTTTCCCTTGCACGAGGAGATGTGTTCAGGAAAAATTTGCTCATGCTTATATTCAGGAGATTTGTGCCTACGCTGTTTTCTAAGAGTTTTATGGTTTCATGACTTAAATTCAGGTTTTTGATCCATTTTGAGTTTACTTTTGTGTATGGGGTTAAACAATAATCCAGTTTCATTCTCTTGCATGTAGCTGTCCAGTTTTGACAACACCAGTTGTTGAAGAGGCTGTCATTTCCCCATTGTATGTCCATGGCTCCTTTATTGTATATTAATTGACCATATATGGGTTAGTTTATATCAGGGCTCTCTAGTCTGTTCCATTGGTCTATGGTTCTGTTCTTGTGCCAGTACCAAATTGTCTTGATTACTGTGGCTTTGTAGTAGAGCTTGAAGTCAGGCAGCATAATTCCCCCTGCTTTATTCTTCTTTCTCAGGGTTGCTTTGGCTATTCGGGGTCTTTTTTATAACTATTTTCTCTAGTTCATTGAAGAATGCTGTTGGTATTTTGATAGGGATTGCATTGAATCTGTAGATTGCTTTAGGCAGGATGGCCATTTGACAATATTAATTCTTCCTATCCACGAGCATGGGATGTGTTTCCATTTATTGGTATCTTCTTTAATTTCTCTCATGAGTGTCTTGTAGTTTTCAGAGTATAGTTCTTTCACTTCCTTGGTTAGGTTTATACCTAGGTATTTTATTCTTTTTGATTCAATTGTGAATGGAATGGTTTTCACGATTTCTATTTTTTACTAGTTCATCATTGTTGTAAAGGAATGCAACAGGTTTCTGTGTATTAATTTTGTATCCTGCAGCTTTACAGAATTCAGATATTAGGTCTAGTAGTTTTGGAGTGGATTATTTAGGGTGTTTTATGTACAACATCAGGTAATCTGCAAACAGTGACAGTTTAACTTCTTTACCAATCTGGATGCCGTTTATTTCTTTGTGTTGTCTGATAGCCGTGGCAAGGACCTGTAGAACTATGTTGAACAAAAGTGGAGAGAGTGGGCATCCTTGTCTTGTTCCCAATCTTAATGGAAAACCTTTCAGCTTCTTGCTGTTAACAATAATGTTGGATGTGGGTTTCTCATATATGGCCTTTATTCTGTTGTGCTACTTGCCCTCTTTACCCATTTTTTTGAGTTTTTATCATGAATGGATGTTGAATTTTGTCAAATGCTTTTTCAGCATCTATGGAGTTGATCATGTGGATTTTGTCCTTCTTTTTGTTGATGTGGTGGATGATGTTGATGGATTTTCGAATGTTGCACCATCCTTGCATCCCTGGAATAAATCCTACTTCATCATGATGAATGATCTTCTTGAGGTATTTTTGAATTTGGTTTGCTAATATTTTATTGACTATTTTTGCATCTATGTTCATCAGGAATATTGGTCTGTAATATTATTTTTTGTGGTGTCTTTGTCTGGTTTTGGTATTAGAGTGATGGTGGCCTCATAGAATGAGTTTGGAGGTATTCCCTCTTTTTCTACTCTTTGGAAAACTTTAAGGAGGATAGGTATTAGGTCTTCCCTAAATGTTTGATAAAATTCAGCGTTGAAGCCATCTGGTCCAGGTGTCAGGATCTTTTTTTTTATTATTTATTTTGGTATCATTAATCTACAATTACATGTGCAATATTATGATTATTAAACTACATCCTTCATCAGGACCCACGCACCAACCCCATTATAGTCACAGTCCATCAGCATAGTGAGATGATATAGAATCACTACTTATCTTCTCTGAGTTGTACAGCCCTCTCCGCGCCCCCCCAACATTACATCTGCTAATCGTAATGCCCCTTTTCCCCCCTTGTCCCTCCCTTACCACCCTACCTCCTCAGTTCCTTTCCTTTTGCTAACTATTAGTCCACTCCTGGGTTCTGTGCGTCTGCTGCTGTTTTGTTCCTTCAGTTTTTCTCTTTGTTCTTATACTCCACATATGAGTGAAATCATTTGATATTTGTCTTTTTCTGCGTGGCTTATTTCACTGAGCATAATACCCTCTAGCTCCATCCATGTTGTTGCAAATGGTAGCATTTGTTTTCTTTTAATGGCTGAACAATGTTCCATTCTGTATATGTACCACATCTTCTTTATCCATTCATCTACTGATGGACACTCAGGTTGCTTCCATTTCTTGGCTATTGTACATAGTGCTACAATAAACATAGGGGTGCATCTGTCTTTTTGAAACTGGGCTGCTGCATTCTTAGGGTAAATTCCTAGGAGTGGGATTCCTGGGTCAAATGGTATTTCTATTTTGAGTCTTTTGAGGAACCTCCATACTGCTTTCCACAATGGTTGAACTAATTTGCATTCCCACTAGCAGTGTAGGAGGGTTCCGTTTCTCCACATTCTGGCCAACATTTGTTGTTGTTTGTGTTTTGGATGTTGGCCATCCTCACTGGTGTGAGGTGATATCTCATTGTGGTTTTAATTTGCATTTCTCTGATGATTAGTGGTGTGGAGCATCTTTTCATGTGCCTGTTGGCCAACTGAATTTCTTCTTTGGAGAAGTGTCTATTCATGTCCTCTGCTCATTTCTTAATTGGATTATTTGTGGGTTTTTTTGTTGTTGAGGTGCATGAGTTATTTATATATTTTCGATGTCAACATCTTATTGGATATGTCATGTATGAATATATTCTCCCATACTGTAGGATATCTTTTTGTTCTACTGACGGTGTCCTTTGCTGTACAGAAGCTTTTCATCTGGATATAGTCCCACTTGTTCATTTTTGCTTTTGTTTCCCTTGCTCAGGGAGATATGTTCATGAAGAAGTTGCTCATGTTTATGTCCAATAGATTTTTGCCTATGTTTTTTTCTGAGTTTTATGGTTTTGTGACTTACATTCAGGTCTTTGATCCATTTTGAGTTTACTTTTGTGTGAGGTGTTAGTAGTGCAGTTTCATTCTCTTACATGTAGCTGTCCAGTTTTGCCAACACCAGCTGCTGAAGAGACTGTCATCTCCCCATTGTATATCTAAGGCTCCTTTATCATATATTCATTGACTGTACATGTTTGGGTTAATGTTTGGATTTTCTATTCTGTTCCACTGGTCTGTGGGTTTGTTTTGGTGCCAATACCAAATTGTCTTCATTACTGTGGCTTTGTAGTAGAGCTTGAAGTCAGGGAGTGTAATTACCCCTGTTTTATTCCTCCTTCTCAGGATTGCTTTGGCGATTCGGGGTCTTTTGTGGTTCCATATGAATTTTAGAATTATTTGTTCCAGTTCATTGAAGAAAGCTGTTGGTATTTTGATAGGGATTGCATTGAATCTGTAGATAACTTTGGGTAGTATAGCCATTTTGACAATATTTATTCTACCTAGCCAAGGGCATGGGATGCATTTCCATTTGTTAGTGTCCTCTCTAATTTCTCTTAGGGAGTGTCTTGTAGTTCTCAGGGTACAGGTCTTTTACTTCTTTCGTTAGGTTTATTCCTAGGTATTTTATTCTTTTTGATGCAGTTGTGAATGGAATTGTTTTTCTGATTTCTCTTTCTGTTAGCTCATCAAGAGTGAATCGGAAAGCAGCAGATTTCTCTGTGTTAATTTGTATCCTGCAAATTTCCTGAATTCAGATATTAGTTGTAGTAGTTTTGAGGTGGAGTCTTTAGGGTTTTTTATGTAGAGTATGTCATCTGCAAATAGTGACAATTTGACTTCTTCTTTACCAATCTGGATGCCTTGTATGTCTCTGTTTTGTCTGATTGCCATGTCTAGGACCTCCAGTAGTATGTCGAATAACAGTGGAGAGAGTGGGCATCCCTGTCTTCTTCCCGATCTTAGATGAAAAGCTTTCAACTTCTCGCTGTTAAGTATCATGTTAGCTGTGGGTGTGTCATATATGGCCTTTATGATGGTGAGGTACTTTCCCTCTATACCCATTTTCTTGAGAGTTTTTATCATGAATGGATATTGAATTTTGTCAAATGCTTTTTCAGCATCTATGGAGATGATCATGTGGTTTTTGTTCTTGTTTTTGTTGATGTGGTGGATGATGTTGATGGATTTTCGAATGTTCTACCATCCTTGCATCCCTGGGATGAATCCCACTTGATCATGGTGTATGATCCTCTTGATGTTTTTTTGAATTCAGTTTGCTAATATTTTGTTGAGTATTTTTGCATCTACGTTCATCAGCGATATAGGTCTGTAATTTTCTTTTTTGGTGAGGTCTTTGCCAGGTGTTGGTATTAGAGTGATGCTGGCTTCATAGAATGAGTTTGGAAGTATTCCCTCCTCTTCTATTTTTTGGAAAACGTTAAGGAGAATGGGTGTTATTTCTTCTCTATATGTCTGGTAGAATTCAGAGGTGAATCCATCAGGCCCGGGGGTTTTGTTCTTGGGTAGTTTTTTGATTACCGATTCAATTTCGTTGCTGGTGATTGGTCTGTTTAGATTTTCTATTTCTTGCTTGGTCTGTCTTGGAAGGTTGTATTTTTCTAAGAAGTTGTTTATTTCTTCTAGGTTTTCCAGCTTGTTAGCATATATATTCTCATAGTATTCTCTTATAATTCTTTGTATTTCTGTGGGGTCCGTCGTGATTTTTCTTTTCTCATTTCTGCTTCTGTTTATGTGTGTAGATTCTCTTTTTCTCTTAATAAGTCTGGCTAGGGGTTTATCTATTTTATTTTTTCAAGGAACAAACTCTGCTTCATTGATTTTTTCTATGGTTTTATTCTCCTCAATTTTATTTATTACTTCTCTGATCTTTATTATGTCCCTCCTTCTGGTGACTTTGGGCCTCATTTGTTTTTCTTTTTCCAATTTCAATAATTGTGGCTTTAGACTTTTCATTTGGGATTGTTCTTCCTTCTTTAAATAGGCCTGGATTGTAATATACTTTCCTCTTATCACTGTCTTTGCTGCGTCCCACAGAAGTTGTAGCTTTGTGTTGTTGTTGTCATTAGTCTCCATATATTGTTTGATCTCTGATTTAATTTGGTCGTCGACCCATTGATTATTTAGGAAAATGTTAAGTCTCCATGTATTTGTAAGCCTTTTTGTTTTCTTTCTAAAATTTATTTCAAGTTTTATACCTTTGTGATCTGAGATGTTGGTTGGTAGAATTTCAATCTTTTTGAATTTACTGAGGTTCTTTTTGTGGCCTAGTATGTGGTCTATTTTGGAAAATGTTCCATGGGCACTTGAGAAGAATGTGTATCCTGTTGCTTTTGGGTGTAGAGTTTTGTAGATGTGTGTTAGGTCCATCTGTTCTAGTGTGTTGTTCAGTGCCTCTGTGTCTTTACTTATTTTCTGTTTGGTTGATCTGTCCTTTGGAGTGAGTTGTGTGTTGAACTCTCCTGGAATGAATGCATTGCATTCTATTTCCCCTTTTAATTCTGTTAGTATTTCTTTCACATATGCTGGTGCTCCTGTGTTGGGTGCATATATATTTAAAATGGTTATATCCTCTTGTTGGACTGACCCCTTTATCATTATGTAATGTCCTTCTTTATCTCTTGCTACTTTCTTCGTTCTGAAGTCTATTTTGTTTGATACAAGTACTGCAACACCTGCTTTTTTCTCTTTGTTGTTTGCATGAAATATCTTTTTCCATCCTTTAGTCTGTGTATATCTTTGGGTTTGATGTGAGTCTCCTGTAAGCAGCATGTAGATGGGTCTTGCTTTTTTATCCATTCTATTACTCTGTGTCTTTTGATTGGTGCATTCAGTCCATTTACATTTAGGGTGATTACCAAAAGATATGTACTTATTGCCATTGCTGGCTTTAGATTCGTGGTCACCAAAGGTTCAAGGGTAGCTTCTTTACTGTCTAACAATCTAACTTAACTTTCTTGTTAAGTTATTGTAAACACAGTGTGATGATTCTTTATTTGTCTCCCTTCTTATTCTTCCTCCTCCATTCTTTATATACTAGATGTTTTATTCTTTGCCTTTCGTTAGTATTTGATGCTTTCTTTGCTATGATTTTATTTTCTCTAGTGACCTCTTTTTAGCCTTAGAAGTGCTTCCATCTAGAGCAGTCCCCTTAAGATATCCTGAAGAGGTAGTTTATGGGAGGCAAATTCCCTCAGCTTTTGCTTGTCTGGAAATTGTTTAATCCTTCTCACGAATTTAAATGATAATCGTGCTGGATACATATTCTTGGTTCGAGGCCCTCTGTTTCATTATGTTAAATATATCATGCCATTCTCCTCTGGCCTGTAAGCTTTCTGTTGAGAAGTCTGATGATAGTCTGATGAATTTTCTTTTGTAGGTGATCCTTTTTCTCTCTAGCTGCCTTTAATACTCTGTCCTTATCTTTGATCTTTGCCATTTTAATTATTATGTGTCTTGGTGTTGTCTTCCTTGGATCCCTTGTGTTGGGAGATCTGTGGGCTTCCATGGTCTGAGAGACTATTCCTTCCCCAACTTCGGGAAGCTTACAGCAATTATTTCTTCAAAGACACTTTCTATCCCTTTTTCTCTCTCTTTTTCTGTTTGCCAGTTTGTGAGCCAGGTGGGGCTGGCCTGGAGAAAGCCACAGTAGGCTGCATATCACAGATCCTTCCAGCTGTGTAGCCAGCAAGGGAGCTGGAGACCTTGAAGTTCGAGAAAGTTCCCTAACTGCTGGGCAGAGTACACCCAGACAATTTTGTCTACCTGTCCTTTCTCCTGAGCAGTAAGCTCTGTGCAGTCTTTGACCCTTTAGCAGCCCTCTTGCTGTTCGGAAGTCTCTCAGACTGCATGCCTTTCCTTTGTCCCAGAGCAGCTGGATATGGATCCCTGCTTTCCACAAGTGGCTGGGATCTCAGTCTCTCCAGGTATTCTGCCTGTCTTAGCTTTTCAACCCCCTAATCACTAGAGTACCATGAAAGCACCATGACATGTAGGTTTGTGCTCCCAGAGCAGATCTCCAGAGTTAGGTACTTAGCAGCTCCAGGCCTCCACTCTCTCCCTGAGCCGTTTCTCTTCCTCTTGCCAGTGAGCTGGGGTTGGAGAAGGGTTTGGGTCCCACCGGGCCATGGCTTTGGTATATTACCCTGTTCCGTGAGGTTTATTCTTTTCTACAGGTGTATGCAGTTTGGCACAGCCCTCTTTCCTGTTGCTCTTTCAGGATTAGTCATATTAATTATATTTTCATATTATATGTGGTTTTAGGAGGAAAGTTCTCTCACCTCTCACACCACCATCTTTAAATCTTTCTAGCTTTATATTTTTATACATCACACATTTCTGTGCAGTTGGTTGTAATAATTATGGTATAATAAAACTTCATAATCTCATACGACCCTTTAAATTTTCAAACCTTTAATATATGTGAAGAATTAAGATAAATATGTCAGTCTTCGTATGACAGCTTTTGCAAGGAATACTAATGAGGATTATAGTGATAGTGTGGTTTAATATACCATATTAAATTTCAAATAAGGGCTGTACCCTTCTTATTTAAAACTCTCAGTTTCAGTTTCATTATCTGTAAAATACTAATAGAATAATAGATGTTTATAATGGTGTGGCTAAAATTATAACATTCCCAGAACATCTCGCCTGGCTATAGTGCATTTGCATATCTTCAGGGGTGGAGAGAAGTTCATCTCCATATCAATGGGTAATTACCTGGGCAACCAAGGGTGTGTCTGAACCTGAGAGTTTAAAAGGAGGGGATGGCTTACTGGCTTGCTTGCTTCTTCTGGAGCAGAGGAGAAAGACTGCCTTGGACTGCAGTTTGTAAGCAATAAACGAATTTTAAACTTTATTTCTCCTTTTGACTGATTTTGGTTTTTACAAGTATTTTTCCCTAGGATTTCCTCTCCCCGGACTTACATCTTGCAAAGTCGTCAAGATGCCTCTGAACCCAAATCTGTCATAATGTGTGCAATGTTTGGGAGCGCTGCTCCTGTAGGAAGGCCCTAATGGATGCAGCCACAGAGGGTGCTGCTTCATCTGTTATTATCCCCCAAGCTGGGGGGCTTTCAACTTGGGAACCCCATAGTGAGGAATTGGTATAGGGTATAGTATGTCCTAGAGGGGTGGGGCCTTCACCAGGGGTGGGGCCTTTCCCAGAACTGGGGAAGGGTGGAAACACTGGAAGCTGCAGAATTAGCCCTCCCTGAGTTGGAAGACTGCTTAGAGACCTTAGGGGGCGTGTAGTGGCTAGCATTGTAGGGTCTCTTTTCATCGAGATAGTGGAAATGTTATACAGGAGAAAGAGAGGATTATTGAGACGGTTAGTGAGGAGAGAGAGCGATTTAGGTGGGAGAGAGACACCCTTCAGTATCGCTTGGAGGAGCTGAGCAATAACCTATGGGATGCTATTAAAGAAGAAAATTACTGAAAAGGCAGGTCATGCTCCTAGAAGATGGGGGAGATGGCAGGAAAAGCCACATTGCAGGAAGCCATGGAGGAGGGGGAGGAAAGAGTAGTGCCTTCAGCCCTCGAAATTGTGGAGGAGGAGCCGTTGGTGGATGAGCCCAAGGGAGAAGAGGTGGAGGTGGGACCACTGGCAGATCTGCTACCCAGGGCACCACTGCAGGTACCATCTTCTCCTGTTTTAAAGGCCCACCCAGCTGTAATTAAGAAAATAAAAATGAAACAACCACGGGCTTCTCAAGGGGAGGAGCAGCCCCCTCCACAAGTTGTGGAGCCCTCCATTCTCCACCCCTATACCCAGGATGAGCTGGTGGATATGAGTGTATGCTATAGGCAGAGGCCATCGAATCTCTGCCTACATGGCCTTTACGTCTCTGGGATATGGGGGTGGAAAACATTTTTAGGTCAGGTACTAAAATCAGTAGAATGGCTTCCCTGACAATTCACCCTTCCCTCCAGAAGTGGTTGCAAAATGCCCATCACGGCTCAGGGAATCAGACACTCCTGGAATGGCTGACAGCTGCCATCAGGACAGTTTGGCCTAATCAGGGTGATTTACCAGATTTTCCCAGTAGTTGGAAAATGTATGCAGAACTCCAAGAGGTACTGTGGGAATTAGCTATTAAAAACATCATCTGGCTCTGATGAATAGGTGTTCACTATAGGAATGAGAAACCTGGTGCTGCATACAGTTCCCACATCTCTCTTTGGGTCCCTAGTGAATATTCTTGCCCCCCACTTAGGGCAACCCATAAGGGAAGCTACTTGTACTTTGGCAGATCTGGGGGAAGTTGAGTCAATGAGGGCACAGAAGGAAGTACGGGCCACGTCTGAAAGGAGAAGTGCAAAAGGCCCCGTGAAGGTCTCAAAGACCCCATGTGGGTTGATTTGATAAAGGCTGGGGTAGTGAAAGAAAAACTTGATGGGAAGCCCAATAGAATATTGTTAGAACTGTGGCACCAATTAAAGCCAGAGCAGCAGTTTCAGCTGCTAAGGTCCAGGACACAGAAACCAGAGTCAAGGCCTCATGCCTGACCTCTATCCCTGCAAAACTTCTTGGGAGACAGTACTCAGGATCCTCCTGAGCCCTCACCCTGACAGGAGGATGATTGGGCATCGTGGTTTGACTCAGGTCAAAGTCCCCACCTTGGGGGATATGTTGGGGACCAGAGGCCACACATTACATTAGCAATTCACTGGTCCCCTGTGAATGTGTAATGTGTCCTGACGCTGGTGGACACAGGAGCTGAATGTATTTTGGTTCATGGCAACCCTGAGTGTTTTCCTGGGACCCCTGCTGTGATAGATGGCTAAGGCGGTAAGGCAATTAGAGTGAAGAAGGCCCAAATCTCATTGGGGATTGGACATTTACTCCCAAAGGAGTATACTGTGTACATTTCTCCCATTCGTGAATATATTTTGGGGGTAGATATCCTGCACGGCCTGTGGTTACAGACCACTGCAGGTGAGTTCAGACTGAGGGTACATGTGGTAAAGGCAATTCTAAGGGGACATGCTAAGCATCCATCTGTAGCTCTGCTTGTACCTCTGTGGGTGACAAATATTAAGCAGTATAAATTGCCTGGTGTCACAAGGAAATTAGAGAAACTCTCCAGGAGTTGGAGAGGGTGGGCATCATAAAGCCCACTCCTAGTACTTTTAATTCCCCAGTGTGGCCAGTGAGAAAGCCAGACAGCTCCTGGTGTATGACTGTAGACTAAAGGGAATTGAATAAAGTCACACCCCCTTTGCATGCTGCTGTCACGTCTATCGCAGACATTCTGGACACCCTCAGCCATGAATTCGGAATGTAGCATCATGTAGTAGGCCATGCTAATCCTCTTTTCTCTATTGATATAGCACAGGAAGGCCGGCAGTGGACATTCACTGTCCTTCCACAGGGATATCTCCACAGTCCCACTATCTGTGATGGACTTGTAGCCCAGGACTTGGCCACATTGAAGAAACTGCAAACAGTCGAGGTTGTATCACTACATTGATGACATTATGCTCACATCTGAATCTCTTTCCAATTTAGAAGGGGCAGTTCCTAGACTATTGCAACATCTACAGGAAAAAGTATGGGCTGTCATAAGAAAACAGATCCTACCATTTGCAACAACATGGATGGAACTTGAGGGTAGTATTCTCAGTGAAATAAGCCAGCAGGCAGAGCAAGACAAGTATCAAATGATTTCACTCATCTGTGGAGTATAAGAACAAAGAAAAAAGTGAAGGTGTGATATTCACTTATAATTCAAGTATAAAAATCAAATGGATAATCATATTTGACTTGATTGTTTATAGTAACCGAATCAGTTTCTGTGATATGACTGCTCTTGCATTGTTCACCATGTAAGAACTTGTTCACTATTTAGAACTTGTTCGTTATGTTCCAGAATGTTGGAGACTGTTGAGAATTAGGCTTGGAATTGATTAATGATTGTGTATTGAGTTCCCTATGCAGAATTCTATTGTTGTTAGCAACCATTTGATCAATAACTATGAGAGGTGCCCTCTCAGCACCAGTCTTGAGCTGTTATGCCTTGAGTCCCCTGGCTGGTCCTTTCGGGTCTTCGCTATCTCATCGTGTGCCTCCTCAATCTGCGGGTCACGGGCAGGGAGGGGGCCGACAGAAGGAACAGAACAGCAACAGACTCACAGAACTGATGAATGGACTAACAGTTAACAAAGGGAAAGGGACTGGGGAGGATGGGTAGGAAGGGAGGGATAAGGGGGAAAAAGAGGCATCACAATTAGCACATATAAGGTGGGGGGGACACGGGGAAGGCAGTATAACAGAGAGAAGACAAGTAGTGACTCTATAGCATCTTACTATGCTGATGGACAGTGACTGTAATGTGGTATGTGGTGGCGACTTGATAATAGGGGGAGTCTAGTAACCATAATGTTGTTCATGTAATTGTACATTAATGATAGCAAATAAATAAGTAAAACTAAAAAAAAGGGGGGGTGTGCTGTGAACAGCACCATGGTTCAGGTACCCAGTTTGTCTGTAAAGTTCTTGGGGGGTGTCTGGTCTGGTAAAACTAAAGTCATTCCTGAAGCAGTCATAGAGAAAGTCCAGGATTTCCCTACCACTATCACTGTGGCAGTATAATGAGAGTTTCTGGGTCTTTTGGACTACTGGAGAGTGTTTAGCCCGCACTTGGCTGAAGTTCTGAAGTCTTTATACCAGTTGGTACGAAAGGGCATCAGGTGGGACTGGGATGACACATGTGCACCTGCTTTTGTGGCTGCCAAGCAACCAGACAAGGCCGTACAGGCCTTAAATGTAATGGACTCATCAAGGCCCTGTGAACAAGATGTTCATGTAACCAAAGATGGTTATGAATGGGGTCTTTGGCAGTGACTTGAACAGACATGCCAACCTATTAGATTCTGGTCACAACTATGGAAAGGAGCAGAGGTCCGGTACACCTTGATAGAAAAGCAACTGGCTGCTGTGTACCATGCCTTACTGGCTATGGAGCTCATTGCTAGAACAGCTCCGACAAAGGTAACAACCACCTACTGTTGTGCCCAAGTTGTGAGTCCCTGAGAGACCACCAAGGAGCCGATTACAATGCAAACACAAAAGGGTCATTTAGTTGAAGCTCGACCTTGGACTCACACCTGTTACAGATGCAGCGGTTCCAAAGTGAGAGCCCTGAGCTCAGGGTAGGCAAGGTTTTTAAGCATTACAAGGTGCAGGGAAAAGGGGGCTCTAACTTGGACATTTTCCATGGGTTAAGTCTGGAGGGCACCCAGCTGGTGGCTGTTGTAACATGTAAGGTATGTTATCTTTAAGGGACAGGAGAGCCTGGACCTTGAATGTCTGGACCTTGAGGTTGTTGCTAGGGAACTATCTGGAGTAAGGGCTACTGGAACAATGGATGTTTTTTCCAGTAACTGGAACAAAGTTTTCTTAGAACTAGGTCAGGGTTGAGGCTACTTCCTTAAGATGGCCTTTTTAAAATGGAGTTTCTCTTGCTCTCACACTACCCCATTATGGGGTGGGTGTGAGACTGGATCCAAAGGCCATGGAGTGGGATGGCACAGATACCTACAATTGCCAAATGGGGCACATATTTACAGAAGCATTGTTTCCTCTTTACTAGCCTCTTAAGTGGAGAACTCCAGTTCTTATTGGGGCCATTGACCTAAATCAGTGGAAAGCAGGAAGAACTTGCTTTTCAGCCCTTGGTAGCCATGACTCCTTATCAGGCAGGAAAAGCTCCTATACCTGAAGATGCTGGGTACACAGATGGCTCCAGTCATGGGCAGCCCCCAAAGTGGAGGACTATGTCTTTCCATCCTAAGACTGAGACAATATGGATGGAGAATGTAGAGGGGAAGAGCAGTCAATGGGCTGAGTTGTGGGCAGTATGGCTTGTAATGACCCAGGAAATTCTCCCATTGTTGTCTGCACAGACAGCTGGGCCGTCTATCGGGATTTGACCCTGTGGCTACCAACATGGTATCATGCAAACTGGATGGTTGGTCACCGGCCCCTTTGGGGGCAAGAGTTGTTTCAAGATTGATGGGCCTCTTGTCAGATTAAGAGTGTTACTGTATATCATGGGACTGGCCATTTGCCTTTGGCATCCCCAGGGAATGATGAAGCAGACACATTGGTCCAGGTGCACTGGCTAGAAGGAAAGCCTTCCTTTGATGTGGCCCAATGGCTACACCAGCGTTTGTTGCACACGGGGCAAAAGAAGATGTGGGCTGTAGCCAGTCCATGGGCCTTGCCACTGACCTTTGAAGAAGTCAGCAGAGCACGGAAGGAGTGTCTTGTGTGCTCTAAGAGGGACTTACATGGAGTCCCACAGCAACATGGAACAATAGTAAGGGGGCCAATACCCCTTGTCAGGTGGCAAATACACTATGTTGGGCCTTTGCCCATATCAGAAGGATATTGGTATGCCAGGACCTGTATGGACATGGCTACTGGACTATTGGTTGCTTTTCCTGCACATCGTACAGATCAGCAAACCATCAAGAGAGGCCTGGAACGTCTCTTTGCAGCCTATGGCTGGCTGCAGGTGATTGAAAGAGATCAAGGCACCAACTTTACTGGACATGTGTTACAACAATGGGTGCAGCAATTAGGAATAAAGTGGAAATTTCATGTACCATATAATCCTACTGGTACAGGCATGACAGACAAGTACAATGGTTTGTTGAAGTCTGGCCTGAAGTCAAACACCAATAGTCTATGGGGTTGGCCATTTTGCCTTTGGACAGTGCTGTGGCCTTTGATTGGGAAACCAAGTAAAGGAGCTTTGAGCCCCATGGATACACTCACACACCTTGTTGCCTCTCCTGTACAATTGTACATCCAAACCAAAGAAGAGTTATTGAATCCAAGATATGGCCAGTAGAGCAATATCCTGCTGCCAGCCCCTACTGCATTAAGCCCTGGAGATACTGTTGAATGGACCTGGCCCTGGACATTTCAACACATGGACCAGCATTGGCTGGCCCTTCTGACACCTTGAGGGAAGGGCCTGGAAGCTGGCTTCCTGTGTATTCCTGGAGTAACAGCTGAATGGCCCCCAAAGTCCCAGTAGTGTACCCAAAACATTCACCAGGTAAGAACCTCTTGCCGGGAAGTTTTGTTTTATCTTTATGGCCAGTGCATGTACCTGCCTTAGCCCTATATATTGACCCATCTGTAATTCCCACAGGGAGGGGTGTGAAAGTGTGGTATACTAGACCAGGATGAGATACAATTCTTGCCATCGTTTTATCACAAGATCACTCTCTTGCTTGTATCCTATCTGATGGACAAGATTTGCCTATGCTGGTGTCATTAAAATGTATCTTATTGCCCTTGAGGTTATTTTCTCCTACAGTCCTTGTGGCCTGAATGCGCCTCCTGGCGGCAGCTGCCGCATGATGATTGCTCTGAACCCTCCACTACCACCTGCCTATGGAATGGACGAGCTATGGACTTAATGTGCATAAGACTTTGAACCTAGCTGAATCCTCCGGCTTGAGTATTGTCATGATTTTATTGCTGTTGCTCTTGTTATGTCATTAGTCTGGTCACAATGCTCCAATTTTCTTGCACAGGGACCATTGTGTAAGAAGGGGAATGAGTAGATTGTAAGGCGAGATTTCTGGAGGGGTGGCCAGTGGGTAAAATTGTAACATTTCCATAATATCTCGCTTGGCTTTAGTATATTTGCATATCCTCAGGGGTGGAGAGAAGTACCTCTCCATATCAATGGATAATTTACCTGGACAACCAAGGGTGTGTCTGAATCTAAGAGTTTAAAGGGAGGGGCTGGCTTGCTTGCTTGCTTCCTTGATTCTTCAGGAGGAGGGGAGCAAGACGGCCCTGGACTGCAGTTTGTAAGCAATAAAGGGTTTTAAACTTTATTTCTCCCTATGACTGATTTCGGTTTTTAGAGGTATTTTGCCCCGGGATTTCCTTTCCCCGGACTTACAAATGGATAATATCAGTAGATAACTATTGAATGTATCCAATATATTGGAGACTTCGTTTAGTAATACATGACTTCTGGCCCTTTGTAACCACTCAGTAAATGCTGATTACCTCTACTTAGAAAAACTATATACTAAAATTACATGAATTCTATCAATCTTTGATTTCTGTAACTAGGAATGAACTGAACAGTAATTCCTGTTTGGTCAGTAATTTATTTAAAATTCCAACTTGACCAAATAATTTTCTGTTGGCTTGTTTTAGGCAAAGAACCACTGTAGACTTTAATTTATTTAATGATGTAACAAGATGTATCCTGTGCCCCTTAGGTCCTCATGTCTCCGTATCCAACATCTGGTGAGGCAGAAACACATTAAAAAACTTACTCTGTTAGAATCTCAAAGTACAGGTGTAAGTCAGGGAGAGGAAATCCTGGGGCAAAATGCCTCTAAAAACCGAAATCAAAGGGAGAAATAAAGTTTAAAATCCATTTATTGCTCACAAAACTGCAGTCTGCGCGGTCTCTCTTTACTGCTCCAGCAGAAGCAAAAGCGGCCCTCCCCCTCATTTCTCAGGTACAGAAAAGCCCTCTGTTCCCACGTAATTATCCATTGATATGGAGATGAACTTCTCTCCACCCCTGAGGAATGATGCAAATGCAGTAAAGCCGTACTTCTTTCCACCTCTGAACGCCTATTGATATGCAGATGTTCTAAAGTCAGGCGAGATATTCTGGAAATATTAGTTTTACCCACAACAGGATATGGAAAATCACATTTTAGCTAACACTCCAGTTATCTTAATTATGGATAGCTAATCTTTTTTCCTATGGACCCAGACTCCACAGTCTCAACACTTGACAGACGTAAGAGAAAGGATTTCTTCTATAAAAGCTCCAGGCTTCTTACTATGGCTAACTTGACCTGTATATTTATTTATAGTTTTGTCCCGGTCAGATTTATCACCTGACTAGTCTCCTTCCTTAGTGATCCTTGAAGAAAAAAAGACGATTAAATAAATAAAAGATTTAATAAAAGCCTCTCAATTCTGTAGTTAAAGATAACTCTCCCATCTCACATTCAGTGGTGTTGAGACCTAAAATCCTTGCAAACAGCATAATGTATCCCAATTAGCAAATGCCTTTCTACATTTCCAAATAAATACCTATAATGGTTTCACCACAGCGTTCCTGACTACCCTTCCTTCAGCTACCAATTTAGAAAGAGCAAGGAAAATTGCTTCCGTTGGAAGGCAATTACTATGTGTTGAATGGGAAATAGCATAAAACTTATTTTGTATGTATAAGAAAGCCAGGACAGTATGTCTGCAAGAGAGAATGCTCAAGATTCCAAAGGATTTTCATTTTACTGACGAATGAGGTACTTTCATGAAACTTGAAATTTAGGAAAACTTAAAAATCTCTTAAGGGTGTCAGTTGAAAACCCTTAATTCCTGAAGTCTCCATTCACACTGTTACTTGAGAAACATCCAGATGCTCTGGCAGGGGAGAACCAGGTAAAGACCGCTGCAAGTTCACAAAAACGGTCTTTCCTTTGGATGCTCCAGCTAACAACCTAGTCCTTGGCTCCCTAAAGGACACAGGGGCTTATCTAACTACCCTCAAGTCTGGCAGTTACTAGCAATGAATTGGACCTCCAAAGTCTGGGGAGCAATGGCATCCTAGTACAAAGAATTCTGGAGCCCCAGGAATGTGAGCTCAACCAGATCTGTGAGACAACCCAAGACCTTGAGTGGTCAGTTAACTCAAAAAAGAAAAGGACTACCTGGTAACGTTTAAGTTATAGATGACCATGGTGGGGTATGCACGTTTCGAGAAAGGTGCAAATCTCACAACGAAGTATAAATCCCGTAAGTCCCACAGCCAGATTTAAATCTATCAGACTTGTGTAAAATAGGAGAAAAAAAGTACTCAAGTAAAACCCTGGAGGCAGTCACTACACTGGAAGTTTGCTAAAAGCTGTTTTTGAGAATTTCATTCCCAAGACTGCTCCATCAGATGTGTACTCAACCTGAGCTCGATTAATGATTTACTTATAACGCATTACGGCATCTCTCAGAGAGAACGTTGTTGGCTCTTAAAAGAGCCTTTGGGTTTAAGATTAGTAGTCAAAAGGGGAAGTTTACGCCCTTTCCCCACGAATACGGCGTGCGAGCTGGATGTCTTTAGGCATGATGGTGACACGCTTGGCATGGATGGCACACAGATTGGTGTCCTCGAAAAGCCCCACAAGATAGGCCTCACACGCCTCCTGCAGCGCCATGACGGCCGAGCTCTGGAAGCGCAGGTCGGTCTTGAAGTCCTGCGCGATCTCGCGCACCAGGCGCTGGAACGGCAGCTTGCGGATCAGCAGCTCGGTAGACTTCTGGTAGCGGCGGATCTCGCGCAGCGCCACCGTGCCGGGCCGGTAGCGGTGGGGTTTCTTCACGCCGCCCGTGGCCGGCGCGCTCTTGCGGGCCGCCTTAGTGGCCAACTGCTTGCGCGGGGCCTTGCCGCCGGTAGACTTGCGAGCTGTCTGCTTAGTACGCGCCATTCCTTGACTACAAAATAAGCAAACTAACAACAGCAGCAGCAGCTTGTCCTTGTATTTATACAGGGACAGAATCACTCTGATTGGGTTATGGGCAATTCCTGTTAGTCATCGGTTGCTAAATCCGGAAGTTCTCTGAGACATTCAGGATTGGTCTATCCATTCAATATAAATTTGTGATTGGTTAATGTCGACTAGCCTACATCGCCCCAGCCACTTAAAAAAATTTTTTTCCTAAGGTATTTGTTTCATTGATAATAAATGCTTTATATAAACTGTTACCACAAACGTCAGTTCTTTAGTATGGAATTCTTCTGTTTGGAAATACAAAATAGAACACAGTGTTTGAAACTGTGCCTTAGAATTTCTCTTAAAAAGCAGCGGCCATTTTCTGCAGTTAACAGGTTTTATATAAGATTCTATTTCCCGTCTTTATCCCGTTTTAAAAAAATCCATTGTCCAGGCATTTCACGAGTCCTGTTTCATTACATTTACAGAGTCTTTAGCTTACTGTAGCATGGTCTTTAAAGTATACTGTTTATACGTAAAGAATTTTGTATTCGGCATTAAAAGAGCCAATCCAATCTCCTGGAAGCCCGGGCTCTGAAATACCGGACTTGACCTAAGCTGGTAATTTGACTCTGCTGTTTGGCTTTGACGCATTTAAAATAGCCCGGGTCTAATGGCAAAAGGCGACAAGAAAAAGTTCCCAGTACGGAACCCTGAAAAAGATGGCCGCGAACGAGTCTTAGAAACTTTCCTTGCAGTACTACAACCGCACATCTTGTCCGAGTTCTTGCCGGAGAGACCCACGGTCAACGAATTTACGACAAAGCCAGCGGAGCTGCGGACCGGACTGGACGTGGCTAGACAACAGGCTTTCCTTCCTTGGCCTTCTTGTCCAAATACGAAAGTTCCCACTTATTTTAAAATCAGAAAGAAAAATTTTTATCAAAAGGCTTTTATGTTTTTTGCTTTTTAGCTAGTGAACAATATTGTTAATTAGCCTATTGAATCCTAGGAAAATATTTTGTACCTCCAATAAAAACAGGTAGTTTTGGAATCCCTATTTTACATACTGTTAATCTATTGGTCAGTTTTGGGCCAATCAGCATTTATATTTTGGAGTCTTCGTTTGTATATACATGCTATAAATTCTGAGGCTTCTCCCTATTTGCCATTTTCTTGTTATTTTCTGATCATTTTGATTGTGATGCCTGAACCGGCTAAGTCCGCTCCGGCCCCAAAAAAGGGGTCTAAAAAGGCAGTGAATAAGGCTCAGAAGAAAGATGGGAAGAAACGCAAACGCGGCCGGAAGGAGAGCTATTCTATTTATGTGTATAAAGTGCTCAAGCAGGTCCACCCGGACACTGGCATCTCGTCCAAGGCCATGGGCATCATGAATTCGTTCGTCAACGACATCTTCGAGCGCATCGCGGGCGAGGCGTCGCGCCTGGCGCATTACAACAAGCGTTCGACCATCACCTCCAGGGAGATCCAGACGGCCGTGCGCCTGCTGCTGCCCGGGGAGCTGGCCAAGCACGCCGTGTCCGAGGGCACCAAGGCTGTCACTAAGTACACCAGCTCCAAGTAAACTTGTTAACTGTGACAGTTTTATCTATTCAAAAGGCTCTTTTCAGAGCCACTCATTTTTACATGTTAAAGAGTTGTAATAGTTTCAGCAGATAAACACCTTTCAATTCTAAGGAATAGAATATTACAGTGAGTGGTGTATTTGATTTGGATTGTTTATTTTCTGAATATTTTGTAGTGGCTAGGTTGTATTTGGGTTATTTTAAATATAATTAGCAGAACACAATTGTGTACTTCACAAATGTTAAGTCATGCTGTATTACTTTTTAGAAAGTACACCCAAGACTTGGTTAAATTTAGATACTGGACTAGACGTGAGAGTTTCTGGGGCCAAGGCTAATCTGTAGATTGTTTCAAGTGCAAGTGTAATTTTTCAAATAGATGCATTAAAGATTTTTAATATCCAATTTTGCGTAGAACCTGTTAACTGATGTAATCACCCCTATATGTTGCTGAAGAAGGTTCTGAGCCCTAATTTTCGTCCTCTTAAATTTCATTTTTGTGTTCCTTGTCTCAGTCAGTGCTTGTGTATTCATTTAGACAAAAAAAAACGAGTAAGATCTAGAAGTGCAGGGAGCACAGAGGGTATGGATAGAAATCTACAGGTTTTCATGTGTTATGGTTTGAAAGTGGGCCATTTGTTTTTGTACTGTTGAATGCAGAATGCCATACTGCTTTTGAATACTTAGGGACAAGGGTAGGCTACCTCATATTGTGCCCCTTTGCCATCAAGTTTTTCTCAGGCTGAAAACAAGACCCCAAAACCCAGAACCAACTGTATAAAAAGAATCTAGACAGAGGATCTGCTCCTGAAGGAAACTATCACCATAATTGACTACAGTATATGAAAGAAGGGAGGTAGCCGAGGAATTTAGCAGTCTAAAAATTCCTGCTCTGTATCCTATTGTTTGTGTGTGGCCTAACAGAATTTACTGTTTACTTTCATCTTCCTGTGAATTGTCTTCCTTTTCTTTGAAGTCTCAGATCCCTATCTCCTTCTTAGCTCAGGATGATATATGTATCTCATTTTGCCTGTCTGGAATCCCATTTCTGTGTGGATTCCCTGTATGTTTATAATTAATTTTGGATTTTCTCCTGTTAATCTGTTTCATATCAATTAATCTCAGATCAGCTAGAAGAACCTTGAAAAGCAAGGGAAATTTCTCCTCCCCAAGTATGCATTGTGGCTTACAGGTTTGCTATTAGGGAAGCCAGAAAGGCATGACCAAGGTATGTGCCAATCCAGAATTGTGTGTAAGTGTGGAGGTTACAGAATTGTGAAAGAATGTTCACAGCATAGGCTTATTTTATTATTTTTTTGTAAGTCCTCCAGTAGGAAATAACGTTTCAGTTCATATACTATTTTAGGTGGAATATGAATTCTTGAAGATGCTGAGTGTTGGCTAACTGAGTTGCCTATTGCTGCAAAACAGATTACCTCTAATTTACAAGCTTCCAACGCTACATATATGTTATTTTGCAGTTTCTGTGGGTCTGGGCATGGTTTAGCTAGACCCTCTCCTCTGTAAGGATGCTATTAAGATATAAGCCAGAATTGAGGTCTCTTGGATGCTTGACTGGGGAAATAAAAGCTTCTAAACTCATTGAGTGGTTGGCTGGTTTTTGTTTATTTTGTGATTGTAGAAACAAGGGCCCAATTTTCTCTCTGGCTGTTGGTTTGAGGCCTCCCTTACTTACCTAAAGATTCTTCTAAATTTGTCATTTGTGCCTACCAACATGGATACTTGGTCCATCAAAGCCAGCCTGCAAGAGTCAAGAATAACAGATGTTAACAATCTTAGATAACACTCATATACAGAAACTAATTTATTTTACATATTGTCCCTTTTGTTGTACTCTACAGGTTAGAAGCAAGTCAAGAAGCCAGATCATGCAAGGGTGAGCCCCAAGAAGGAATCCTGGGAGCCAATTTAAGAGGCCATCACAGGATCCATCAGAAAAAAAACGAAAAACATCCAATTACCAAAAGAAAGTTAAAGCTAACTTCTTTCCCCTTCTCTCTGCACCCACAGCACTCTGGTTCAGTTACTCAGCAGGAAGGAATCTCTAAGGTAAGGAGGGCATTAAATACCTTGAAATGCTTTTAAATAAGCCCTTGCCAAGTGACAGTCTCTTGACTGAGACAAAACTGTGCCTGGTAAATACTTTGACCTTTTCCTGCCTATTTATTTGCAAGTACTGACACAGGAGAAAACATTTGGTGTGGCTGAACCCCAATTACAGGCCTTCTGGCCTTTATAGCCAAGAAAGCAGAGGCTTGAGTTAAAGTTGTTGCTTTTGTTATAGTGTCAGGAACGAGATGTGACAAGACACAAGAAAAACCCCCAATTCTATGTGGATTAAAAAGTGTTTTAGTGATCACTTCAGAAAATTGAAAAAAGCTTTAAAGGGGAGAAAAAATCGCCCAAGTGCCACCTAAGCAGGTTCTTAGGTGTCCTCACTCTCTGAAGTTTAATCTGAGATTTACTTTGAAACCTGCTGGAGTAACACAACTAGTGGCTGAGCATTTAAAATTTGACTGCATTTTTTCCCCTGAGAATTGAGTCAACAGAATATTACATAATTTCTTTCCCAAACAATCCAGGTTCATGTACAGACAAAAAGTGCAATAGATTGGAAAATGCAAAATTCATTGAGTTGGCTTGGCGGTGCGATGTAAAAAAAATCACTAAGAATCATAAATAGAGAGTATGTTTAAATAGTGATGCTTAGAAAATAACCGACTCTTTTTTAAAAGCTACGTAGGGGCACTAAGCTTTTAACATTGTTGAAACTCCCAGGTCAAAAGAAACATGTAGACTATCTGAGCAATTTACCTCAGCCCATGCTGCTCAGTAGTTATATAAAGATAACAATTGAAAAATCACAAGTTTTTGAAAATGAATGGATAGGTAGCCCTAAAAAGGGCCTAAAATCTTTACAGAAACTGGAGTTCAAGAGTGTACTTAGCCCCAGAAGCCATAGAGGGTGTGGCCCTGGCGCTTGAGAGCATAGACCACGTCCATGGCCGTGACCGTCTTGCACTTGGCGTGCTCAATGTAGGTGACGGCGTCCCGGATCACGTTCTCCAGGAACACCTTCAGCACCCCTCGGGTCTCCTCGTAGATGAGGCCGGCGATACACTTGACCCCAGGCCAGGCGGCGGTTGGCTGGCTTGGTGATGCCCTGGATGTTGTCCTGCAGCACCTTGCAGTAGCGCTTAGCGCCGCCCTTAACCAGACCCTTCATCCCTTTGCCAAAACCAGCCATTAGTACGGCTACAAACAACAACAACAACGACAACAACAAGAAACCCGCAAACAATAAAAAAACAAAATCTTTATTTATAACTATATAGCGGACCATTGTGGAAACCACAAATGAGTACAGGAAGGCGTGGCTAGTAGGAACCGAATTTATCCACGCCCGCAAATGACTGTGAGTGCACCTCGTTCTTACCCTGAATTCACTTCAACATTCTCTGTTTAGAAGCATTAAAAAAAACTCACTGGTTTATCAAGGGACTGAAATAATTGCCCCTATTAAGCTAATACCTGTTGTTCAAGTTTGAACTATTAAAAACATTACTGTAAATCCGGGGAGGGGAAAATACTGGGGCAAAATTCCTTTGAAACCGAAATCAGTCAAGGAGAAATAAAGTTTAAAAACCGTTTATTGCTTACAAGCAGTCGTCCCGTGTGTCTCTAACCCCTGCAGTGGCAGAAGCAAGCGAATACTCTGACCAGCGTCTCAGGTGCAGATAAGCCCTCCTTCACCCAGGTAATTACCCATTGATATGGACCTGAACTACTCTCTGCCCCGTGGAAACTCCTGTTGGTATGGATACACACTAAGGCCAGGCAAGAGGTTCTGGAAATATTGCAATTTTACCCACAGGCCACCCCTCGGGAAATCCCTCCTCACAATCCACTCGTTCCCCATCTTCCGCAATGGTCCCTGGGCAAGAAAACTGGATCATTGTAAACAGACGAACGACATACAATAGCAACAGTGATAAAATCATAATAATCCTCAAGACAAAGGATTCTGCTAGGTTCAAAGTCCTGTGCAGATTTAGTCCATAGCTTGCCTATTCCACAGGCAAGCAGTAACTGAAGAGGTAGAGGGTTCAGAGCAATCATCACGTGGCAGCTGGGGCCAGGCAGCTGTGGCCATCCAGGCCACAAGGACTAAAGAAGAAAATAACCTTAAGGGAGATAAAGTACATGTTTTCATGACACCAGCATAGGCAAATCTTGTCCATCAGGTAGGATACAGGCAAGAGAGTGGTTTTGTGATAAAATGGGATCTCATCGCGGCCTAGTATACCAGACTTTCACCCCCCTCCCAGTGGGAGTTACAGATGGGTCAATATATAGGGCTACGGGAGATAAATGCACTGTCCATAAAGATAAAGCAAAACTTCCCCATAAGATGCTGATACCACCAGGACATTTTGGGTATACTACCATGACTGGTGGGGGCTACTCTGCAGTTACTCCAGGAATACACATGAGGCCAGCTTCCATGCCTTTCCCACAAGGTGCCAGAAGGGCCAGCCATCACTGGTGCACATGTCAAATTGCCCAAGGCTACGTCCACTCAACAGTGTCTCCAGGGTTTAATGCAGTAGGGGCTGGCAGCAGGATGTTGCTATGCTGGCCATATCCTGGTGTCAATAACTCTTCTTTGGTTTGCACATGCAGTTGTATAAAAGAGGCAGCAAGAAGTGTTAGCATATCCACAGGGCTCAAAGTTCCTTTACAGGGATTCTCATTCAAACACTATAGAACTGTCCATAGGCAAATTGACCAATGCTGTAGACTATTGGTGTCCAACTTCAGGTCAGATTTCAACAAACCGTTGTACCTATCACACCTGCCCTGGTAGGATTACATGGTACATGAAATTTCCACTTTATTCCTAATTGCTGCACCCATTCTTGTAAAGAATGTCCAGTAAAGTGGGTGCCTTGATAGCTCTCAATCACCTGCTGCCAGCCATAGGCTGCAAAGAGACACTCCAGGCCCCTCTTGGTGGTTTGCTGATCTACACAACGTGCAGGAAAAGCAACCAATAGTCCAGCAGCCATGTCCACACAAGTAATGGCATACCAATATCCTTCTGATATGGGCAGAGGCCCAAAATAGTATATTTGCCCCCTGACAAAGGGTATTGGCCCCCTTACTATTGTCCCATGTTGCTAGGGGACTCCATGTAAGTTTCTCTTAGACCACACAAAGCACTCCTTCTGGGCTCTGCTGACTTCTTCAAAGGTCAATGGCAAGCCCCACCTATGGGCTACAGCCCACATTGTCTTTAGCCCTGCGTGCAACAAACACTGGTGCAGCTATTGGGCCACATCAGAGGCAGGCTTTCCTTCTAGCCAGAGCACCTGGGACAATGTGTCTCCTTCATTATTCCCTGGGGATGTCAAAGGCAAAAGGCCAGTCACATGATATACGTATGGTAACAGTCTTAGTCTGACCAGAGGCCCAGAGGTCTTGCCACAACTGTTCCCCCAAAAGGTCCAGTGACCAACCATCCAGTTGGCATGATACCATGTTGGTAGCCATAGGGTCAAGCACCAATAGACAGCCCAGTGCAGACAACTATGGGGGAAGACTCCTGGGTGATCACAAGCCATACTGTCCACAACTGAGCCCATTGGCTGCTCTTCCCCTCTCAGTCCTCCAACCATATTGTCTTAGTCTTAGGATGGAAAACCACAGCCTTCCAATTCAGAGGCTTCCCATGACTGCAGCCATCTGTAAAGCAAGCACCTTCAGGTATACGAGCTTTCCCTTCTTGATAAGGACTCTAAGCTACCAAAGGCTCAAAAGCAAGTTCTTCCTGCTCTTCACTCATATAGGTCACTGGCCTCAGTAGGCATTGGAGTTCTCCACTTAAGCAGATAGTACAGAGGGCACAGCGCTGCTGTAAATATGTGCCCCACTTGGCTAGTGTAGGTGTTTGTGCCATGCCACTAGGTAGCCTTTGGGTCCAGTCTCGCATCCAGTCTCGCACCCACTCCTCTATGGGATAGGTGGTTATTACCTTGTTAGGAGCTGTTCCACTGATGGGCTCCATAGCTAGAAAGGCATGTTACACAGCAGCCAGTTACTTCTCTATCAAGGTGTACCGGACGTCTGCTCCTTTCCATAGTTGTGACCAGAATCCAGTTGGTTGGCGTGTCTGTTCAAGGCACTGCCAAAGACCCCATCCATAACCATCTTGGGTTACATGAACATCTAGTTCACAGGGCCTTGATGAGTCCATTACACTCAAGGCCTGTATGGCCTTGACTGCTCACTCTGTAGCAGTAAAAGCAGCTGCACATGTCTCTTCCTAGTCCCACCTGATGCCCTTTCGTACCAACTGGTATAAGGACTTCAGAATTTGTGCCAACTGTGGGCTAAACACTCTCTAGTAGTCCAAAAGACCCAGAAACTCTCATAATATTGCCACAGTGATAGGGGTAGGGAAATCCTGGACTTTCTCTATGACTACTTCAGGAATGACTTTAGTTTTGCCAGACCAGACAACCCCTAAGAACTTTATAGACAAACCAGGTCCCTGAACCTTGGTGCTGTTTACAGCCCATCCTTTTTCCTGTAGATGTTGCAACCATCTAGGAACTGCCCCTTATAAATCTGAAAGAGAATCAGATGTGAGCATAATATCATCAGTGTAGTGATACAACTGCACTGTTTGCAGTTTCTTTCATGTGGCCAAGGTCCTGGGCTACAAGTCCATGACAGATGGTGGGACTGTGGAGATATCCCTGCAGAAGGACAGTGAATGTCCACTGCCAGCATTCCCATGTGAAGGCAAACTGTTCATGACTTTCCTGTGCTATGTCAATAGAGAAGAAAGCATTAGCAAGGTCTACTACATAATGATATGTTCCCAGCTCATGGCTGAGGGTGTCCAGAATGTCTGCTATAGAGGAGACAGCAGCATGCAAAGGGGGTGTGACTATATTCAATTCCCTATAGTCCACGGTCATAGACCAGGAGCCATCTGGCTTTTTCACTGCCCGCACTGGGGAATTGAAAGGACTATGAGTGGGCTTTATGATGCCCACCTTCTCCAACTCCTGTAAAGTTTCTCCAATTTCCTTGTGCCCCCCAGGCAATTTATACTGCTTAGTATTTGTTACCCGCTGAGGTACTGGCAGAGCTACAGGTGGGTGCTTAGCATGTCCCCTCAGAACTGCCTTACCACATGTACCCTCAGTCTGAATTCACCTGCAGTGGTCTGTAACCACAGGTCCTGCAGGATATCTACCCCCAAAATATATTCATGGATGAGAGAAATGTACACAGTATACTCCTTTGGGGGTAAACTCCCTATCCCCAATGGGATTTGGGCTTTTTTCACTCTAGTTGCCTTACTCCAATAGCCATCTATCACAGCAGCAGTTCTGGGGAAATGCTCACAGTTGCCATAAATCAGCTCCTGTGTCCACCAGCACCAGGACACGTTGTACATTCAAAGGGAACCAATGAATTGGTAATTCTACATGTGGCCTTGGGTTGCCACCATGTTCCCCAAGGTGAAACTTGACCCCCATCCCCCAGTCAAACCGTGATGCCCAATTGTCCTCCTGTGGGGGTGAGGGCCCAGGTGAATCCTGTTCCCCAGGAAGTTTTGCTGGGACACAGGCTGGGCATGAATCTTTGACTCTGTTTGCCATGTCCTGAACCTCAGCGGCTAGAACTGCTGTTCTGGCTTTAATTGGTGTCACAGTTCTAACAAGATCCTGTTGGGTTGCCCATCAAGTTTTTCTTTCATTACCCTGGCCTTTATCCAATCAACCCACATGTGGGTCCTTGAGACCTTCACGGGGCCTTTTGAAGCTCTCCTTTCAGTCATAGCCCATACCTGCTTCCATGCCCTTATTGTTTCAACATCCCCCAGATCTGCTAAAGTACGAGTAGCCTCACTTATGGGTTGCCCTTTGTGGGGCAAAAGTAGTCACTAGGGACCCAAAGAGAGATGTAGGAGCTCTAAACAGCACCAGATCTCTCATTCCTACAGTGAACAGCTACTCATGGGGTCCTGGGTGTCCGTATTATAGATGATATTTTTCATGCCCAATTGCCACAATACCTGTTGGATCTCTACATACATTTTCCAGCTCGTGGCTAAATATGGTAAATCACCCTGATTAGGCCAAACTGCCCTGATGGCAGGTGTCAGCCAATCCAGAAGTGTCTGATTCCCTAAAGGCATGACAGGCACCTTGTAACTGCTTCCGGAGAGAAGGGTGAGTCATCAGGGAAGCCAGTCTACTTATTTCAGAACCTGACATAAAAATGTTTTCCATCCCCTTATCGCATAGATATAAGTGCCATGTAGGCAGAGATTCTGATGGCTTCTGCCTATACTGGATGCTCATGTCCACCAGCTTATCTTGGGTATAGGAGCGGAGAACGGAGCACTCCTTAACCTAGGGAGGGGGCAGCTCCTCCCCGTGAGGAGCCCACGGCTGGGCCTTTAATACTGGAGAGGCTGGTGCCTTGGGGGGGGTGACCTGGGCCTTGGCCCCGCCCCTTCGTTCTCTGCCTCAGCTCCTCCACCATCTCTGGGGCTGAAGGCACCACTCTTTCTTTCCCCTCCCCCATGGCCTCCTGCAAGGCAGCTTCTCCTGCCACCTCTCCCCTCGCTGCTGCTAAGGAATCTTCCAGGAGCGTGACCAGTTTCTCAATTACTGTCTCTCTTCTTTATGGGCATCCCGTAGGTCACCACCCACCTCCTCCAAGCGATAGTGAAATGTGTCTCTTTCCTGCTGAAGTCCCTCTGTCTCCTTGATAACCCTCTCTTTCTCCTTGATAGCCCTCTCTCTCTCGTTATCTACTGATAACCTTCTCTCTCCTGGATAACATTTTCCACTATCTCCAGGAAAAGAGACCCTATAATGCCAGCTGCTACAGGGCAACTCAGGGCCTCTAAGCAGTCATCTATCGCACAGAGGGCTAATTCTGCAGCTTCCAGTGTCTCCACCCTTTCCCATTCTGGGGAAGGCCCCACCCCTCTAGGAGGTGCTTTACCCTAGACCAGTTCTGGATTAGGCGCTCCCAAATTGGAAGCCGCACCGGTAGGGGGCTCCCAGGTAAAGCTGCACCCTCTGTCGCTGCAGCCACTGGGGCCTCCCCACTATCCACAGGAGTGTTCCAGGCATCACCCCACCATTTCTAGTGGCAGCCCGCCCAAGGATCTCACCCATGTAGACAGATTTTCGGTTCAGAGTTTCTGACGAGTACTACCAGATGTAACTCCGGGGAGGGGAAATCCTGGGGCAAAATACCTTTGAAACCGAAATCAGTCAAAGGGAAAAAATAAAGTTTAAAGCCCATTTATTGCTTACAAGCAGTCATCCCGCATCTCTCTCTCTACTGCTGTGGTCGAAGCAAGCGAATCCTCTCCCCAACCTCTCAGGTCCAGGTAAGTCCTCACTTGTCTCTGTAATTACCCATTGATATGGAGATCATCTACTTCTCTCCACCCCTTGGAAACACCTGTTGATATGGAGATGCACTAAAGCCAGGCGAGAGATTCTGGAAATAATGCAATTTTACCCACAATAAGATAAACTCTTTAGGTATTTATTTCATGGTTTTTGAATTATGATTTTACCTTTCTCAAGAAACAAGGTAAACAAGAGATGTTATGTAACTTCGACTTGCTTGTAGATAAAGATGGTCTAGAAGAGATACTGGTCCTTTCACACCTTCTTTTGGCCTGAGAAACTGAACATTTGTTCCTTAGTGGCATGGCAGATCATCATTGGTAAGGACAATTACAAGAAAGTGCAAAGTTCAGACAGATAGGCTGATTCTTCATCAGACATGGACTCACAGGACAAGGGATGGACTCTGGTCAGAGGTCACACCTCTGAATCCTGTTAAGAAATATCCAAATACAGATTTAAGTTAAAGGAGTGGACTGCATTTCTTTTCATTGTCATATTAGAGCATAGTTTATAAGGCCTACACAAGTGTTTTTAAAATTATGCTAGGGAATGTCCCTTTATTTGACTATTTATTACTGTCCAGTATGTGAATTTAGAGAAATTGTGGGATTTTGACAATTTAAATTTTTTCCATTAGAGATGAAAATTATCTGTCCAGTACAAAAGATAACCTAAAGGTTGTATGTGAGTAAAATTATAACATTTCCAGAATATCTCCCCTGGCTTTAGTACATCTGCATATCAATAGGCATTCAGTGGTAGAAAGAAGTATGGCTTTAGTGCATTTTGCATTATTCCTCAGAGGTGGAGAGAAGTTCATCTCCATATCAATGGGTAATTACCTGGACAACAGAGGGTTTATCTGTACCTGAGAAGTAAGGGAGAAGGCCGGTTTTGCTTCTGCTAGAGCAAGAAAGAGAGAAGGGCCCAGACTGCAGTTTGTGAGCAATAAACAGATTTTAAACTTTATTTCTCCCTTTGACTGATTTCGGTTTTTAGAGGTATTTTGCCCCGGATTTCCTCTTCCCAGACTTACATTGTGGTATAATTGTTCCATAGGACAATAACCTTTTTTATCTAAATTTGCTTCTTTGATTTTATTTCAATCTTCTTTTGTAGGAGAAGCAAAATTTCCATCTATCCATCTTAGTTGTATGCTGGAGCTCCTATAAGAAAGCACAGATTAATAAGAAAAAAACATACTGAAGTTTATTAAAATGTATATTTCCCATATACATGGGAGAGACCCAGGAAAGTAATTCTAAGAGGTGGCTTAGAGCTCTAACTTAACATACTGTCTTCAACAAAGGACAACAGCTTTGTAGAGAAATGACAAAGGAAATCAGCTTTAGGTTCCTAAGGGTAGAAAACTGTAGGAAGATTAATATATTGTAGGGAACTAGCAATGTTTATTTGCAGATTCCTCTCATGCCTTTCTGGGCTAAGCATACAGTGATCTCCAGTACAGAATTCATATCCTTCCTTAAGGCTGAAAAAGGGGATTGGAGAGGTTTTCCTGCGGTTGCTGAATATTCACTGCCTTCAGCCCCAAATAATTTGTCAGAGGTATATTTTGGAGTGACAATTCTGGTTTCCTTCACTTTCATGAACTACATATAGTTTTGATAGTCTCCCATACTCCTTTGAACTAGGTTTATCTTCCTGCTGGTTCTCTTAGTGATGAGTTATATATAAGAAATGTATTATGAGATTTTTTTATATTGAATTTTACAGTCATAAAGGTAATAGCCTGAACACCAATTTCCATATAAAAAAGGTTCACATTTCCTACTTAGACTTTCAGGACTACCCACAGAATCAGAGGTCCACTAAGACACTCATTTCATTTGTTTTACCTAGACTTTGACCCCACCTGACTACATTGTAAATATGGTCTTGAAGTCAGTCCTGCGCGATCTCGCGCACCAGGCGCTGGAACGGCAGCTTGCGGATCAGCAGCTCGGTGGACTTCTGGTAGCGGCGGATCTCGCGCAGCGCCACCGTGCCGGACCGGTAGCGGTGGCGCTTCTTCACGCCGCCCGTGGCCAGGGCGCTCTTGCGGGCCGCCTTGGTGACCAGCTGCTTGCGCGGGGCCTTGCCGCCGGTGGACTTGCGAGCTGTCTGCTTAGTACGCGCCATGAAGACAGCACACAAAAGGAATCCGGCTGTAGAGTAGTACAGTGCAGTTGCTTGCCCTTATTTATAGTACATCAGTCCAGTAATTACCGCTCTGTAATCGAATTTGTTCTCTGATTGCTTCATGGTGCAATGACTGGATTTACTTTAAAGATTGAATATATAACCAAATTTCATTTGTGTTTATCATCCACTTTAAACTGAGTCCATAAAAGCGAGGGTTCATTTAATGTTAATTTTAGTGGACGTCATTCATTATTTTTTCTGAAAAGACAGCCAAGGGATGAAACAATTCTCACTAATAAGAATGCCGTCATCCGTGAAATGTAAACAGCTCGCCCTGGTATGTGATTGGCCAGCAATCCCTCTCTTGTTATCCCATTTATTTTACTCATATTTCAGATTTTGGACAGCAATTTGAATATATAACACATACATAATTGTGTGTATTTGTGTGTACACCGTGCATATTATACAGAAAACACCCTCAACATGTTGAGATATTACGGTTCTGGATTCCTACCATTCAGTGTCATTTGAGTTAGCCTGCATCCCACATTTATGTACTGACATACAATTACAATGTCCTTGAATATCGTTTGTAGGTATATCTTGTCGTTTTAGTAACAGGGGATCCAGAAAACTGGTTTCAATTTTTCTAAGACCTTGTGGTGCATAAAGTGTTTAAAAAGAACTGACAGCTATGTGTCAAGAATGGGAACACTTGTTCTCGTTTCCCAGCATAAAACTCCAGTAACATGGTAAGATGAACAAAATTTTCCATGAACATCACTTAGAACTTGTTATTTCAGCGCCTTAATGAAAATGTGGGTGGCTCTGAAAAGAGCCTTTCATTTATGGGATGAGGTCTTTGGAACTGCCAGGCGTTTCATTTGCCCTTGGTCTTGTGGTGGCTTTCGGTCTTCTTGGGCAGCAGCACGGCCTGGATGTTGGGCAGGACACCGCCCTGCGCGATGGTGACTTTGCCTAGCAGCTTGTTGAGCTCCTCGTCGTTGCGGATGGCCAGCTGCAGGTGGCGCGGGATGATGCGCGTCTTCTTGTTGTCGCGGGCCGCGTTGCCCGCCAGCTCCAGGATCTCGGCCGTCAGGTACTCCAGCACCGCCGCCAGGTACACGGGGGCGCCAGCCCCGACCCGCTCAGAGTAGTTGCCCTTGCGAAGCAAACGATGAACTCTGCCTACTGGAAACTGGAGCCCAGCTCTAGAAGATCGAGTCTTGGCCTTGGCACGAGCTTTACCTCCTTGCTTCCCACGTCCGGACATGGTAAGCAAAAGCAATAACAGATGCGAGCCAGAAAAAGACAAAATTGGAATGCCCTGAAAGAATCACGAAAATGCCAATTATAGTACTGGAGGGAAGTGTACAACGCGAGGTTGGATTGGTTGAAATTATCTCAGACTAACCAACCAATCAGAAAGAGATGTGATGCAATCAAATTTACATAACTCGTCATTAATTCGATGCCAAATCAGATCTGTATTTTTTGCATACCTTATTTGCATAGACAGCCTATAAAGGAGCACACAATTTCTGCAAGTAGACGTTTTAAAATTTCTTTATCTTCGTTTCCTTTTTCTTTGGAGTCTGCGTCTTTTTGTATTGGACATGCCTGAACCAGCCAAATCTGCTCCGGCGCCCAAAAAGGGATCTAAGAAGGCGGTGACCAAAGCGCAGAAGAAGGACGGCAAGAAGCGCAAGCGCAGTCGCAAGGAGAGCTACTCGGTGTACGTGTACAAGGTGCTCAAGCAGGTCCACCCCGACACCGGCATCTCGTCCAAAGCCATGGGCATCATGAATTCGTTCGTCAACGACATCTTCGAGCGCATCGCAGGCGAGGCGTCGCGCCTGGCGCATTACAACAAGCGTTCGACCATCACCTCCAGGGAGATCCAGACGGCCGTGCGCCTGTTGCTGCCCGGGGAGCTGGCCAAGCACGCTGTGTCCGAGGGCACCAAAGCCGTCACCAAATACACCAGCTCGAAGTAATTCTGGCGAAATGTTCTATTTAAATCCCAAAGGCTCTTTTAAGAGCCACCCACTTTTTCAACACAGGAGTTGTAATGGCTTGATGGCATTTTGGCTGTTTTACGAGTAATGTTAGGCCTGCAAATGACGTGGGAGTAAAACCTTAAAATTTACGCATCATTTTGAGACAGGGACTGTGGGTGTAGTTAGGTTAGGGGGAGGGCCTCCGGAAAAAGCAAAGCAGGATATTTGCAGTCAGCAACTGTAGCTAAATGCAAGGAAATCCCCTACCAAAACTGTTAAACATTAAGCTCAGGTCATTCATCAGTAAGATCAGTTAATGTTCCCCAGATGAAGAGTAGCACATGTTTTTATTACATTACTCATTTGTAAGATTCACTTCAGCATGCTAAAAGGCCCAAGACAAACTGGGCAACTAATTTAGCATGCAGACCCACCTGTAAACAACATATTAAAAGGCAGGAAAGATTCTATCTTAAAGATAAGATTGCATTTTAACACCCACAAAGTTTGGGAAGCAGGATTCTTAACTTTTTAGCAAACAGACAATAACCTCAGCCCACCTTGGGGACTGGGCATGCCTTTTGATATGCTCCTAGACCAAGACGCCAGTATCCCAGAGAGAGATGAAGTGAGAAATTCCTTGTGTTAATTTTTGGTCTTCAGACACCACTTAGCAGGTCTGCACCCCTGAACTTTTTATGTTCTCAAAAAATCCTCATTTTGCCTAAAACCCCCAGACAATGCACCACACTGGACTCTTGTCCCCTCCTGGCGTGAGCCAGGAGCTCTGTCCTATCACTTTTATTTCTAAATAAAAACCTGTACCTTGCTCTCCTACCTTGACTGCTAAATTCATTCTTCTGCTTTGTGAACAAGAACCCCGGCATCAATTTGATTTAGTGAAAGTAAAATACGGATTGTAGTATACCAGTAGTAAGACTTGTCCCTGTTCAGTTAGGCTACAAGGCTGTCCTGTGAACTGACATTCAAGTTCTCACTTTAACTGGTATATTCTCCTTTATCATGGTTCCTTGGAAAGTGAATTTAGGAAATTTGTTAGTATTCCTTTCCTAATAGTAAAAAGGTTTCTTAACGGTTTAGTTACTGTTCACCAATAATCCGCCTAAAGCAGTATAACTTCCAGATGTTAATGGAGCAGAATAATGAATACAAGTTGAAAAATGTTACGAGGATGGGACCATTTAATTTTAATGAGAAATCTTCCAAGTCATCTAATGAAAGGGTAAACCATGGGCAATATTTCACCTTGAGGTCATGCATGACACTGCCAGCCGAGAAAGAAACACCTATTTTGGTGCTTCTCTTAAAATTGTATTTTCTTCCAGGATGGGTTTTATTTTTATCCTGATTTACAAGAATTCTGTTTCAAATGAGAAAATCCATTCATCATTCTAGTTACACACCACTGGTGTTCTGTCCTATGGAGACATAATAACAGTAATGAAAATGTACTCTCTTCTTGTAATTATAAATTGCTATGCTCATGTGGAGTAAGTGCTAAAAACACAAAAATGCTTAGGGCTTCAAACTAGCTAGGAAAACAATAAAGCTATCTTATGTTGTATTTCTTTCATGAATTGAATAACAAACTTCCTACTCACTAAGTAACACATAAATAAATGCGCACACACAACATACACAAAGGATATATAAACATTCAAAGAAAACACATAAAGAGCAAAAGCAATACAAAAAATAGAAAATAATGAAAAATAAAAATACCAGATGGTTGTAGATGAGTTTATATTGTTTCACAATTTTTACGTTGGTTGTCTCAAGTAAATATCTTAAGGTTTGTATGAGTCTCAGGGAGTACATGAACTAGTTAAAATTATGTTAAATAGTGTGTCTGTCCATACATTCATCCTTACAGAACAGAAAATACATAGCTTTCTATTGACTTCTAGAAGTACTGTGACTTACTGTTCAAGGCACAGTTACACCAACCCAGTTATATTCGACTTCCTAATTTCTGGTATCTGTGAACATGTTAGGTTACATGAAAAAAAGCAAGTAAGGCTGCAAATGGAATTAAGGTTGCTAACCACTTGACCAAAATAGGGAAATTATCTTGGATTATCCACGTTGAGTCAATATCACAAAGGTCCTTAACAATGAAAAAGAAAATGGATGGGAATACGAGACCAGAGAGATGGCAGCATGAGAAGAATTTGTCCAGAAATTGCTGGCTTTGAAAATTGAGGGAAGGGGTCCTGAGCCAAGGAAAGAAGATCCTCTGGCAACTGGAAAAGGCAAGGAAACAGACTGACTTTCAGAGCCCCCAGAGAAAGATGGAGACTTCCTGACACCTAGATTTTAGAACAGCAAGATCTTTGTCCAAATGCTCATCTACAGAAATAGAAAATTATAAATTTGTATGGGTGTAAGCCACTAAATTTGTGATAATTTTTCAGACAAGCAAAAAATTGTAATGAACTCACACAAGTTTAATAATTATTAAAATATTCAATATTTATATTAGAAATGTTAAATGTGTAAATATTATTAAATTGATTATACATTCTTCATAAATGTTGCAGGCCACAATTTTGAAATTGCTCTACTTTTAAGAGCTGCAGTTTACATTTCTTTTGTAGATGTTTAGGGTGTCTCATTTTAACAGCAGAAATAATTTCATGAAGCAGTACTTCACACATTGTAGCATTACTTGATTACAATTCTAGTTCAAAAAGTTTATTCATTATCTGTAAGGTATAGAGTTAATGGAAAAAATTACCTCATAATGTCCATATAATCCTAAAATGTTTTTTTATAATTATTGCACTTATTTTCTTAAAAGTGTCAATAGATTTTAGACATCTCTAAGTAATGAACAATGGGTAGGAAAACCAAAGTTCATTTACATGGCATGGCAGAACTCAAATTTCAATGTCTTCTAATGTACTGTTTCAAAAACATCTAGATAGATTTCAAACATCTCACATCTACAGATTTCTCAACAGGAAGTACTTTTGCATAATTAACTCTCTCCCCAGCACTAAGGTATATCTCTTTCCTTGGTACATTCCTTTTCCATCTTTCCTCGAGTCAGCCAAAAAGGAAGGATTGGTTAGGCTAGGAGAGTAAAATCCTGTATCCTAGGGGCCAGTAGGCTGCCGTCAAATTCAACTCAGTTCTCCCGTCTCCTGGAATAAATGCTTTTCTCTCTGGGAGAACTGATGGTAATAAACCATTTGGAAACTGAGTTCCTTGACAACAAAAATGTCTTATAAGATTGTGAAGTGTCTGATCCAGAGGAAATGACGTTAAGACATGCTTTCCAGTGCAGAGTAATAATAGCCCTTTAACTCAATGGAGGGTTGGCACCATGCATCAGACAGGAAAACAAAACTCTTGGTTATTCTTACAAAGATATTTTAATGAGTGTTAACACAGGTTTTGGGATCCTGAAAAGCCAAAGCAGAGCTGAAATGTTCCAGAGACGGCTGAAAGAAACCAGCCACACGTAGAGCTCCGGGACACAAGGAAAAACGGGTATTAAAATCAATACACTTGTAAGAGGTCAGATCTCAGAGGATGATTATGATTCTGCGAATGTAGGATACAGACGAAAAGGGAGGAAAGGAGGGAAATGGAACCAGTTGGGGCTGCCAGAAAGGAAGACTATGGCTAGGGCGATGACAGGAAGAATGCTTTCTTCTAATTCAGCCCTTTCACGTCCCCTAGGTAACTAGAAATAAAATGCGCAAACCTCCACAGCCTCTTTAAAAATTACAAAGGGCAGAAAAGTTTTTTAAGCAGATAAATAGAAGACATACTTTCCTGAGCAAATAGGTCTTTCTACAGATTTCCCCTTTTGGGGTAAAATCGCCCACTGTATGCAGATATCCTTTTCTTACTCTCCATGGAGAACTTCAAGTACTTCCGTGATAAAAAATACGACTCTAAATGAAAGCGTAAAAGGCTCTGAAAAAAGCCGTAGACATTTAAAAGCCAAACAAGCTGGTGTACTTGGTGACGGCCTTGGTGCCCTCGGACACGGCGTGCTTGGCCAGCTCCCCGGGCAGCAAGCAGGCGCACGGCCGTCTGGATCTCCCTGGAGGTGATGGTCGACCGCTTGCTGTAATGCGCTCGAAGATGTCGTTGACGAAAGAGTTCATGATGCCCAAGGCCTTGGACGAGATGCGGGTGTCGGGGTGGACCTGTGTAAGCACCTTGTACACGTACACCGAGTAGCTCTCCTTGCCGTCCTTCTGCGCCTTGGTCACCGCCTTCTTGGAGCCCTTCTTGGGCGCTGGAGCGCACTTGCTCGGTTCAGACATTATGATGACAAATCGCGCTAACGGGGTAGAAAAAATGCTTTGGCTACAACGTTCATAGTTGCGCGATTTCTATGCAAATGAAGTGTTAAAGACTTAAGATTTTGATTGGATAAATTATCCCGCATTCCAATCTGTTATACAAATGGTTACTGGAGTTCGCTGTTGTAATTGGTTGCCACTTAGATTGTTTTAGCCAATCATGTAGCGCAATTTACAATTCCTCTTGCACGTATAATATCTTCTAATTTGCTGAGGAATTTGTACTTTCGCTTGTTTTCTTTCTTGATAAGCATCTTGATTTAGAAATATTGAAATGTCTGGGCGTGGAAAACAGGGCGGCAAGGCCCGAGCCAAGGCTAAGACGCGTTCCTCCCATGCCGGGCTGCAGTTTCCCGTGGGTCTCGTGCACCGCCTGTTCCGCAAGGGCAACTATGCCGAGCAGGTCGGGGCCGGCGCGCCCGTGTACCTGGCGGCGGTGCTGGGGTACCTGATGGCCGAGATTTTGGAGCTGGAGGGCAATGCGGCCCGCGACAACAAGAAGACGCGTATCATCCCGCGCCACCTGCAGTTGGCCATCCGCAACGACGAGAAGTTCAACAAGCTGCTGGGCCGCGTGACCATCGCGCAGGGCGGCGTCCTGCCCAACATCCAGGCCGTGCTGCTGCCTAAGAAGACCGAGGGCCACAAGTCCAAGGGCAAATAAACTAGAAAAATAGGACATTAGATTCTTGTGTGATCAGTCTTATCAAAAGGCTCTTTTCAGATCCACCCACGTACTCTAAAAGGGCTTCTTACATCCTTAAGTAGCTAATTGAAAAATTATTTTAAGTTTAGCCCATCTAGAAGTAAATTCTAGTACTTAAATTGAAGACTTCTACCGGCTAAGTAAAAAAAATGTAGAAAAGGGTTGTCTCAGGTAGAGCCAATCAAACTAGAAATCGTGAATAATAATGCTTGTGTTGGTTTTAGGTTTAAACCTAATTAGTGACCCACAGGGCAATAAACCCACACTCAGTATTATCTCATATTGAAAGCTGTTTCATATCTTAGAACCATCTGCAATTCATACTTTCTGAAAGAAACCAATCTCCGACTACTGAGCTGGGTCCTACTCAGTTGTAATCAACCACACACCCTGGAGTCCCAGCTCCTTTGGGCAGAGCTAAACAAGGTTCACTGTGACTTTGAAAGGGCACACAGTAATCTTTTTGTATCATTTGCAAGTTTAGAGATCTTAGCATTTTACATAAACTTCAGTTGAAATTGTAAAACGTGGAGTGTTTTATATAAGGATGTTGTTAATGAAAAATATGTTAATGTATACATTAACGTGAAATCACTGGTCTTGGTACTTTAAGGAAAAGTATAAAATTAAAAAAGTATTTTAGTTTAAATAGAGAAGGAAATTGTGAAATTAGCCTTCCTAAAGGAGCGTAAAAAAAAATCACTTGGGCAATCATATTCAGCGCGCGTCTTTTAAAAAAACTAAGAAAGCCAGTTTCAGGTGCCGAAACTTATTCAGCAAATAATTTATATTAAATTCTGCAGAGAAAAGCCAAAGAAACAGCATAAACGTAGGGGCGAGAAAGCGTTAAAAATACCGGCAGTTAAAGGGGTGGGTTGGAAGAAGATATTAATTTTTGGTCTAAAAGCATTGGACACGGGGACTCATGTGTTCAGGGGGAACTGGTGGCTCTGCAAAGACACCAACCAGTGCTCCAACCACGCCAAGCGTGTCACCATCATGCCCAAAGACACAGCTTCAAGCCCAAAGACATTCAGATTCAGATTCCACATGGCATCCGTGGAGGGTGTTAAGTGTTTCTTAAGATCAAAGGCTCTTTTCAGAGCTAAAGTCTCCAAAATATTGCTGTGTCCTTTCGTTAACAAAAATATACCCACTTCTCTCTCCTCTTTTCCCCTGAAGTGTTACTACAAGCTCTTTTATAAGGTCAGTTGGGTGGCTCTGAAAAGAGCCTTTTAGGCACTACTCACAACTAGTCCTAATTCTTACTTCTTGGTGGCCTCCTTCTTGGGTTTGGCAGTTTTCGGCTTGGCTGCCTTGGGTTTAGGGGCTTTGGCCTTGGCTGGACTCTTCGCTGCTTTCTTCGGTTTGGCTGCTTTCACCTTTTTCGGGGTCTTGCTCACTTTCTTGGCCCCAGCAGCCGCAGCTGGCTTCTTCGCCTTCTTTGGTGCCTTCTTGGTGCTCTTCTTCGGAGTGGCCGCACCCGTTGCCTTCTTGGTCTTCTTGGCCGCAGCCGGTTTCTTGGCCTTGGGCTTCGGTTCCCCGGAAGCCGCTTTCTTGTTGAGGTCAAAGGAGCTGGAAGCGCCGTTGCCCTTGGTCTGCACCAGGGTGCCCTTGAACACCAGGCTCGTAGCCGGTGTGTGTGTGTGTGTGTGTGTGTGTGTGTGTGTGTGTGTGATAAATTCTGATAAATTCTTCCCTTTGTGCCTTCAATAACTTGTTCTCTGGTAATAATCTAAACATTCTTGCCTTCTCATACATTCAACAATTGCTTGATTTTCATTGAGATTTATCCACAAAATGTTTCATATGAGGAGAAATAACACAGGCTCTTTTTGTATTTCTCTGCAAGGATGATAGTAACAGCTTCCTGGAATAACAGCTATTTCTGATAATGAACGTCATTATTTTGCCTGTAAAACCTTTATCAGATCTTGTGACTATTTAGAGGGTTAATATATTTTGGGACTTTGAGCATTCAACATTTGTGTGGGAAAATGGGAAATGCAGTATTCAGTGATTCTCCTGACATGGTATGTTGGGCATATGCTGCATAGCTATTGGCAGAGGAGATCCAGGAAGAGGCATAAAAGAGACTTGGGCCCCTTTACTGGTCTAAAAATATTCTTTTATTTATTTTGGTTTCGTTGAGGTTGGGGGGTCAGTTATTAAAATGTTAACAAGCTTTGGGTTCAGAGATCTGTCATCTTTGGGGAAGATAATGGCAAAGTATTCAAGTAACAGAATTGAGTATACACAGGCCCAGCACGTTCACACACACACACACACACACACACACACACACACACTTCTATAGAATTACACGGAGGGAAATATTAAAACATGCATGTTTTATATTCACTATATTCCTCACTTCTATAAGTGAGGATATAGGCTTATAGGAAACACATTACAGCTTATGCTTAATGTTATATAGGAAATAGATTAACAGATATGATTTAACCTGGTTTTCTTTCTCCTCAACATATATGTTTGTCTCTAACATGTTTATTTCGAAGCATGTACAAATCTCTGTTTCACTGTGACTATGAATGGAAGAAATCCTGGAAAAGAGCAAAGCCCAAAAGGTGAGGGTTTCATACTCCTACGTGATCTCATCAAAATCAACAATTGATTACTTAAGCACATCTAATTTAAACATGAAGAATTAATACATGTTAATAAAAAATAAAAGTTAACACAATTCAAATGGGTGAGATGAAATGAGAAATCAGCTTATTACAAATCATTTTTACTTTGTGTATTCACTTATTGTGGAGCTTATGTACTCCTAATCATCTTTGAATAGTTTGACTTATTATATTTGGTTTTGAGTCTCACTTGAATATTTCTTTGACAGTAGTGAAGGGGAGGAATTATAGAGAGGGTGAGGGCAACCAGAGGTCATAAAAAGACTGTGAGAATAGCCAGTCCAGACAAGAAATAGAAGAGCCAGAATTACAACCATGATGGAGGACATAAAAGAGGAGGAGCACCAACAAAGGAAGAGCTGTCTTAGACACTTAATGTAGGAAATCTTGCAGGTACTACCCCGTTTGCCTTAATGATTCACCTTTATGTAGATAACTCTGAAGTCTTTCCCTTCAGATCTGTCCTCTCGCTTAATTACCAAACTTGTGTTTCCAGGTGCTTGATGGATATCTATTTCTACATCTACCTACTCCGGACTCTCAACATGAGCAACTTCGCCGAAGTAGTTTCCAATCAGAAGATTACCCCTTCCAGTTGACATTCTTATAAGTTCTATTAACAGGCCTATTTTATTCACTGAGCCATACTTGACTGGGTGAAGGCTTATTTTCCATTGACGGTGTAGAGCAACTATGAAATAAGTAGTCTTTTCTAGTTTCTACCACTGAGCTCTGAATGGCCCAACTATGTGTCTCTTTATAGAGAGCGTTCTCACATTATAGACAGAATTCTTCAGCAACATTCAGAATGTTTCAGAGACTATATTCCTATTAGATATGATAAAGGAATGTAAAACCTATAGAACTTTTGGTCCCCTTCACATGTTAGAGAAATAAAACAATTCTGTCAACAAAATGACCCTTTATCAATACAGAGGAGAGAGAACAATTTATTATTGAGTAATAAAAAGGAACAGATTTACATTCATGTCAATTAACAAAAAAATGACTAGTTAGGGAAAAAAACTCATATGTCTTATACAGCAAAACAGAAGAAACAATGACTTATATTCTAGAGAAGCAGGAGCTATACCTATGACAATCTCCCATTTATCTTGTGAGACACTACTAAACTAATTCCAGAGGTACATTTTTATATACCTAGAGATTATCTGGCCCCCAACCTACCAAATACCTCTACATTGTAAAAACTGGAGACTGGGCTTTACCCCTAGAAAAAATTCTCTCTATTCCTAAGGGAAGATTATAAAAAACACACATTTCTTTAAGAGAAGGAGAGGAAATGACCTCTTTAATGTTTATAAATGAAAAAAATCATTACCATTTACCCTTATACACCTCCATCAGATTGTTGCTTAGTAACATGATTTTTCACTCCAACATTCACGAACTTCCCAATGCTCCTCTCTGCACATTTTTGAAAACCAGTGTTTTAAGGCTTTTAGGATCCCATAGAAGAGGGAATCTTCACCATTTTTGTGTCATGGACTACTTTGTATATCAGATAAAGCTTATGGGCCCCTTCCCAGAATATTCCTTTTAAATGCTTAATATTGTATACATAAGATTACAAAGAAAAAATATATTAACATACTGTGGGTAAAACTGTAATATTTCCAGAATATCTCGCCTGGCTTTAGTACACCTGCATATCAATAGGCATTAAAATGTCGAAAGAAGTATGGCTTTAGTGCATTTGCATCATTCCTCAGGGGTGGAGAGTTCATCTCTACATCAGTGGGTATTTACCTGGGTGATGTAGGGCTTATCTGTACCTGAGAGGTGAGGGGGAGGACCGCTTTTGCTTCTGCTGGAGCAGGAAAGACAGCAGTGCCCAGAACGCAGTTTGTAAGCAATAAACGGGTTTTTAACTTTATTTCTCCCTTAGACTGATTTCGGTTTTTAGAGGTATTTTGCCCCTGGATTTCCTCTCCCCGGACTTACACATACCATTTTCAAATTTACCAAAAATCCAAATTGGTGAAGTATTAACATATATGCTTCTTTACCAACATATTGGATAACAAGATTACCCCTATGACCAAGAATTACCACAGGTTAGGAGTTGAGAGCAGCCACAACAGTATCACAATGATATTGAGTGCTTATTTGCGGATATATTTTTAAACACTTTGCATAGACTATCTCTTTTTAACTTGAGTGCTCTATAATTTACACGTTCTTACACATTTGAATTGAAAAAACAGTACAGACTGTCCAAGGTCACATAGCTAGTATGTGCAGCAGGCTGTCCCTGGAGCTTGACTGAGTGCAATGTAATGACAACTGGTTGGAGAAATACAATTTGGTAATCAAACAGTGCTCCCTGAAGCTGTCCATAATTAAGTATGCAATCAAACCATAAATTTAGGCTCACAGCAGAACACAGTTCTAATCACTTTGGGATATACATATTTATATCTTCAGTGCAGCCCGGAATTTTGAATGTGATTTGACTTCTAAATATGTAAGCATTTACTTTTAGTTGCCTCAGTAGGGTTATTCAGCGTACATACAGAAGAGCCCTGTTTAGTTAACCATTCGTTCATTAATCGATAAAATGAAACTTAAGCAATAAAAATATGATGTGCTTAAAACTATTTAAAACATCTTGAACAACAGTGTGTATTAACCAATTTCATATTCTGGGAAATCTGAAGGAAAAGTGTCAGGTTTCTTTGTGGAAAGTGTATGAATCGCTCTACTTAATGGCCGCAAATAATGTGTACACACACAATCTGTAGAAGCATTTACTAAATACCCTCTCCAACATCTATTGTTTCAGGTGCCCTATCTGGTCTCCAGAGCTCTGAGCAAGGGACAAATAAGCAAAGGGCGGGAACTGAGTGTGGCTACCGCCCCTGCTCTTGTGGTTTTCTATCAGGTCCGTTGCATTGCTATAAAGGTACCGAGCGGTTGCTCTGGGAGGCATTAGACAGCAGGCTTAGAGACTGTTCGCTATGTCTGGGCGCGGCAAGGGTGGGAAGGGCTTGGGTAAAGGCGGCGCCAAGCGCCACCGTAAGGTGCTGCGGGATAACATCCAAGGCATCACCAAACCCGCCATCCGCCGCCTGGCCCGGCGCGGCGGTGTCAAGCGCATTTCTGGCCTCATCTATGAGGAGACCCGCGGAGTGCTGAAGGTGTTTTTGGAGAATGTTATTCGGGACGCCGTCACCTACACCGAGCACGCCAAGCGCAAGACGGTCACGGCCATGGACGTGGTCTACGCGCTCAAGCGCCAGGGCCGCACCCTCTACGGCTTCGGAGGCTAAGTAAATTCAACTCCCAAATCGCCATTTTACATTATATGTCAGAACCAAAGGCCCTTTTCAGGGCCATCTAATTTACTCACTTAAAAGTTGTAATGCTGCTTTCCGTCTTTTAGCTCAGACGGTGAGTCTTCAGTACTTTCTCGTGTAGGGAAAGTTGCTTCAGGATGATTTCTAGCTGCGTTTGCAACTAAGATCGTCAAAGTTGATTGATCCTTACCGTCATTTAATACACAAGGCAAAGATTTGGAGAGCATGGAAGTCTAATCTGGTTCTGCTAGAAGTGAAAAATATTAGATATTTTCGAGTTTATTTTAGGACTGTCCTTTTTCTGATGTCACCTGGTGGGCTGGGGGGAATGCAGGGGTGACAAAGTGTAGAAGGCAGAGTCCTGTAGGAACCACAGTTGTGAGTGCATAGGGTTTTCTTTATAAAAGTGTACTGGAGGGACATGCCAACTTGTTTAGCTTTTTGCTTCTCAACTGCCCTTCATCCACCCAGTTACTGGTTTCTCTTGAGTCCAAAATGGCATTTTAATGTACGCATGGCTGACAAATATGTAGACTTGTGTTTACCAGGTTTTGTTGCCTTTTTATCCTGAATAATAGACTTGATTACAAGCTGATTTACCATAAAGTATAATGTTGTTTGCTGCCACAAATCCTGACAAAAAGTGCTGGAGTGAGCCTTTCAAACCAGGTCTTCACATTCAGATTCCACCTTTTTCTACACGTCAGGAAATGAGAAAATAAGCAGATCTCAAGTGGGTTAATAACCATTTCTTACTATCTTTCCACAATCTCTCAGGACTGTCAGCATGTCACTTTTGTTTTACAAATCTTGGATTCTTGCAAAACTGGCATTTTTCCAGTGTAATGTGTTTGCTTTATAATAAAGGCATAGCTGGACAGATAGCTGCTTAGGTAGAGGTAACACTTCCTGGTGTTTGCTCTCCAAGTGTGAGTAGAAGTCACTCCCAGGTCTGGACTTTAAAACCCTTCTTCCCCACTAGCTATGAAGAGTGTTCTTGCTTGACCAAGCAGGGAACATGCCCGAGGACATGCCATAACAATGACTTGTAAGGAACAAGAGTCCCTGATCACGAAGAGAAGCGCTGCCCCACAGAGCTGGACTAATCACAGTGGATCTGTTCCATGCAACAAGAATAACTATCTTTAAGCTAATTTACTGTTCAGTCTCTTTGTTATTTGTTACAGCAACTTTACCATAACAAATATGGTTTTGTTTTCTCAACTTACTGAGCAGTACAGACTGTCCTTCCATTTGCCTGAAAGCTCTTTTAAGGAATACTGGTGCCAAATAAGCCTCTCTGTAGAATTCTCTTACCACTGAGTTCCATTCTGGGCAAAACACAGGGGCTCATGACATGTTAGAAACGAATGTGTGGACTGTCCCTATATCTTAGGCAGTTCTGATTTGGATATTTCAAAGTACTGCCTCCCCTTAAGAGAGTAGTTCTTTAAAATATATGGATCAAAAACCTCTTTAAGAATCTGTTAAAAAAACATACATGTGGACAGAAATATTTCATGGGGCTTATTTACCCTCTTGAGGCTCATTCAGGAACTCCCAGGGATCCATGGATTCTTGTTAACCAACTGTTAGGATTTCAGGAGATTCAAAATTTAAGGAAAGAGGGGAAAGGCAAACATAACAAACAAAAAAACATTAAACAGAGTAAATTTGTCTTAACACTTAGTTTACTAATTTCCCAGCACCCAAGTCTTCTATTTGTTGAGCACAAACTCCTCCCTGCCCTAGAATTTTTATACTGTGGCCTGGAACTTTCATTCCCTCCATTGTTGGTTCCCTTATCTGAAGTGTCATCATCACTGTCACTATTGGCACCTGGTTTTATTTCAAATCATTTCATAGTAGTCAGAATTCCTATTTGAAATTATCTTGTTGAGTTATCAGCATGCTTATTATCTCTCTTCTTCCTGTAGGATATCAGTCCCTGAAGAGCAGGCTCCTGTCTCTCTCACTGCTGGAACTTAATGCCTCACACAAAAGAAATCAGTGTTGACAAAATACTGAACAGAATCACTTTAGCTGCTCTCTGATTTGTTTCTTGTATCCATTGCTCCATTCTACCTGCCATGTTTATGACTTGGGCCTTTGTCCTGTCTCATCACTATTATTTCCCTCTTGGTTTCCTGCCACCAGAGGCAACTTCCTAACACTGGAGCCAATCATGTCAGTCCCTGCTCAGAAGCTTTCTGTAACTTTTTGTTGTCTGCAAAATAAACCTAAACTTCATTGTTTGACATCCAGACACTTTACCATTGTATACCATTACCCTCATCTTTACCACAAGGAAAGCTCCACACAGGAAGCTCCATAGGAAGGGGCTTTGGTTAGTTAGCTTGTTTTTCTGCATAGTATCAGATGTTCTTAAAAGCATAGTGCCAGATAAGCAACATCTGTATCTTCTGGTAACTTTTTAGAAAGCTAGGATCCCCGATTTCTCCCTGAGCTAACGAAATAGAAACTCAGGACCAGTAATCTGTTCTTTAACAAGCCCTCTAGGGGATTCTGATGCACACCCAAGTTTGAGAACTAGAGAACTGCTCTGTATCATGAATAAGTAACTTGAGTTTGGCATTTGAATATGAACCAACCTACAGAAGGCCTTTGTATCAGGCAGTACAAGTGCCTTCCTAAAGATTTCCCCTCCTTCCTTTGTAATACTGACTCAGTTTTGTTCAGGTCTCCGCTTCCTCCTTGCCATGTGATCTAGGGAAGACAGAGTTCCTCCCTCGCCTCATGGATCAGGTCCTGATTTAACCACACCAAGTTGTTAAGTGTCCCATGCCCTTTAGTAAACATAAGTTGGGGGCTGGGTATACAGCCAGTTCTTTGGGGTTGTAAGAGCCTTTAACAACTTCCCCAAGAATATGTAATGATATGCTGAAATGGGAGGTGTCGAGCAATAAACCGTGTGTGCGTGTGTGTGTCTTGGGGATAGATGTGGAATGGAATCAGAAACACTTCAGGTAGAGAAAAACTGCAAAAACCTGGAGGCCGGAAAGGTCATAGCATATTCCAAAAACTCCAAAAAACAAAAAATGGAGAAACAAAAACAAAAAGAAGAATCCTTTCAGATTGGTTTGGAGAGTGAGGTGAGGGCTAGAATGCAGGGCTTCAGACCACACGACAACTTTCTGATTTTGTGCAGTGGGAATCATTGAAGTCTGTGATCAGAGGTAATACGAACGATCCTGTGTGCTTTTTAAAGGATCATGGTGAATCTGGAATGGAAACTAGATTCATTATGGACAGAGGAGTTTCAGTATTATCTCAAACAAATCAAGGTGATCAGAAAAAGCTGAAATGAAGTTGTAATTTGGTGACCTGAAAATAAATCCTAGTTTATTACTATGTGCTTATTTCACCTTTTTGAGACAAAAGGGGAGACTAGCTGGGAAGGCTGGCTAGGGATTTTCCTCAAGGATAGTGAGATTCCTCGGCGGATTTGGTATGTCCATTTATCATTGAGGTCCCGCCAACTAAACATTTCTCAGTTAATTTCCAGAATGAAGCTCTACCCTTAAATTTACTGAGAAATAAAGGAAGAAAACTTCTATTTTCCGGGGTTTACGTCTTTTCGGCATTATGTGATTACAAACTGTAGACTCCCCAGACCTCAGTGTTGAACATTGGAATGGTAAAAAGCACCTCCCTGCTTTCTTCCTCATTTTGTCCTCCTGTCTACCCTCTGACCTGCCCTGAGTCCCTCTCTTCATCTTTGCCAGGATTGTCCTACCGTTGCAGAACTGTGCAGGGAGAGGATTGCTGGAGACAGTATTATAGGCTGACGGAGTCGCAAAGGAAGTCGCAAGTGACAGTAAAGGACGAATTGGAGGCTGCAGAGCCAATCTTTATATTCTGTGGCTATACTAGTGAGGAGACTGAGACGGCCGGATACTGAGAATTGTTTTTTGCAGGTCTAAGTTTGAGTACTGTCGGGGGCATGAGTGGGGGGAAATTCTTGTATACCTCATTAGACTTTAAAAAGAATTCTGAGAGCCTTTTAAAAAACAGTTTAGGAAAGAGAGACAAAGCAAAACTAGCAATTATTAACAGTTTTTTTCCCGTTCTGGATTGCTGCAGCCGCCCAACAAAATAGGTTTGTAAAGAATCTTAGGAAAGATGCTTAAGCCAGGACTCTTAAAGCCCTAGGCAAAAGTCTGGTGGATTAGGGACTTGGGAGGAAGGCATTAGGCTCAACAAAAGAACGTGGGGCGGGTAGCTCTGGGGGGAAGCTCTTGGGAGAAGCCCTCTTATTGCTCACAGTGAGGCCTGTCTCCGTCCCCTCTGGCCGCCACTCTCGCTCTTTCCCTTTCTCCCTGGTCCCGGTTAGCGGCGCTCAGTCCCAGCATCCACCGCGCGCGCCCGCTCACTTCCCCGCTCGCCCCTTCCGGGAGGAACCCAGCGGGCGGGCCTCGGCGACTGACAAGCGCCAGGCCATTTATGAAACGGAGGGATGGAGAGACCTACCTCTTTCCCACCCCTTTTGCCGCAGAAGCTGCAGCGGTATCTTGAGTGGGCTAAGGCCAACTGGGAGATTCTGGAAATTTTGTGCTTTACCCCAGACGGGCATCCAAGGTGTCATTGAAGTAGGAAGTCCCGCTTTTAGCAGTATTTTCAGTTACTGTGGTCTCTTAGATGCTAAAGTGACGCTTTATAAAAATCTAGAAATCAGTAAGTTTACGGGCTTCAAGTGCAACTAGCCCACAGAACACCTATGCAAGTTTTATAAGGGTGAGGAGACTCTCGCCAAGGGGTTAGGAAGTCAGCACTGGACGTTTTCAGTTCAGGTTCGTTTACATTGCTGCAGACCCTCGTACAGGGCAAGATAATCAACCGTACGCAGTGAAATCGACCCCCCGAGAATCGATAAATAGCAGTGCTTTTCTAAGTATACCATTAGTGGTAATTAAACACCCGAGTTTCTGAAGACGGCACATGCTAGCAGTGCACAGCTTTTGACTGAAACCATGAGCGGCTCTGAAAAGAGCCTTTGGAGTTTTTTTTAAACGCTATTGCGGGACCAAATTTACTTGGAGCTGGTGTACTTGGTGACGGCCTTGGTGCCCTCGGACACGGCGTGCTTGGCCAGCTCCCCGGGCAGCAGCAGGCGCACGGCCGTCTGGATCTCCCTGGAGGTGATGGTCGACCGCTTGTTGTAATGCGCCAGGCGCGACGCCTCGCCCGCGATGCGCTCGAAGATGTCGTTGACGAACGAATTCATGATGCCCATGGCCTTGGACGAGATGCCGGTGTCGGGGTGGACCTGCTTGAGCACCTTGTACACGTACACCGAGTAGCTCTCCTTGCGGCTGCGCTTGCGCTTCTTGCCGTCCTTCTTCTGCGTCTTGGTCACCGCCTTCTTGGAGCCCTTCTTGGGCGCCGGAGCAGACTTAGCCGGCTCAGGCATTTTAACTCTGGGTTCACTTAAAAAGAAATGGAGTCACTGATTCTCATCCTGGTTATTTGTAGACAATGTTATGTAAATGAAGATTTCGTTTCGCATCTGCTGATTCGTTCGTTGGTCGTAAGGTCTGCATGCAAATGAATGATTGTAGATCTACTTTCCCATTGGTCATATGATGAAAGCAATTTTCCAGCAGTCGGGCCAGTTTCTTTAATCTGATTAACCTATTTTTTTAACAAATTCTGATTAGTTTATAACAATTCAAACTAACAATACGAGAAGTCACTTCCTCTGTTTTGAAATGCGAAGGAGGCAACCTATAACAAGTTCACATTATTTTATAACAATTCAGTATACTTTGTTAATTTTTAAAACAGAAGTCGCTCTTTCCTGTTTTGAAATGCCAAAGATGTAAAGCTCGCGGCATAGTTCCGTCTCCGATTTGCGAGGCCCGTGTACAGCTCTTGGAAAAGCTGCGACTACATTTGAGTCTAGTTTCTAGACCAGTGAGAAAGGAAGAACTTGAGAAGAAATAAGCGATAAGCGATGTGAGGTCATCAGGACAATTCCGAGGACGGTGTTTCTGTGAATAGAATGCAGAAATATAGCCTGAAAATAAAAGGGAATAAAACTTGAGAGAAAGCAAAATAATATCATTTGAAAGGAGATGAGAAAGGAAAAGAGTTTCTTAGCCAATTAGGCTACAATCCTTCGTATTGGAAAGGCCTGATTAACACCCTGGGGGGCATTATTTTCCTTGGTTCTTGTCCCTATCCGCAGCGGATCAGAAAGTTCATCAGTCTAACTAGTGAAAAAATATATATTTTTAAATCTATAACAGAAGATCCAGGTGTTTGACAGCCTTGCTTTTTTTATTATTTTTGGCTGAAACCGGCTTCTTAGCTAATTCTTCCATCCCACTCTTCCTTCCTACATAAGTCTGTCTTCACACAATTTTTGAATCTTTTTCTAACCACCACTTCCTCACCCCCACACTTGGGCACGGTAAATCCAAGTGCAAAAAAGTCCATGTGGCAGGCTAGCAACAAACAAGAGCAGGCTCCTGAATTTACTCTTATTTTTGTTTCACAAACAGCTTGTTCTTCAGTGTGGAGGAGGAAAATCTCCTTAAGACCTATTCAACTTATTTCTTCCTTATTCCCTATTTAGCCAATGTAGCAACGTTCAGAATAGCTAATGTGGGTTTATGTATATTTATTTAATCCTAAAAACGCTACTTGATGAGTATTACTATTTTTTCCATTTTACAGAAAAGGACGAAACTAGAAAACCTGAAGCAAGGCTTTTCCTGAAAATCCTATTTCATATAAATAGTGGAGCCAGGATAATGGTTTAGGCAAGAGTATGGCTTGCGTCTTGGCTCTTTACCAGAAGACTAGCTGTCCTGGAGGGCTGTTTTAGAAAAAGAAAGAGCAATTTGTTATTTCTTCTAATTTTAAAAGCATGAAAAGTAGAGCATTTCCTTAATGACTAAAAGATTGTTAAAAATGAAAACAAAAACGTGGATTCTACAATACACCTGGTCAATGGAAAAAGAGGAGAAAGAAAAATGAAAGAGAAAATTAAAACTGGATTAAAGAAAAAGTGACAGAGGGAGAGAAAACACAACATACACAGACACACAGACACACACACACACACTAGTAGGACAGCAGAAGAATGGGATAGAGAAATTCACCAAAAAAAACATGAGTTGGTATCTCAGAGAGCCACAAAATGTACATACATATAGGAAACCACAGGGATCCAGTGATACAATTTGTGACTACAAGAAGGGACAGGAAGGGAAAGGCTGATAAATTAGAATTATACCTATCAGATGTTCAACTGACTAAGACAGAAGGAATGAGACCAATAATTGAATTTAATGAAGAAACACTGCTGTTCATGATTTTAAAATTCATGATAAAGATTTAAAAATTCCTCCATTTGTATATCTATTTAAAAATGGTGACATAGCATATATAATAAGAAGAAAAAGAACAAACACTTAGTAAAGCTAGAATTATCCAGTGGACATGAGATTTCTTATCTTTGATTAAAGAGATTTTAAAATTATAGTAAAATATCTCATCTATAAAAAAGGGTTTATGCAACATAAACAAGATTTAAAAAATACCTTGTACTCAAAACCCAGATTAAGAACTATTATGTCATTAGTTATTTACTAGGTAGACCCTATTATTCTCACTAATTCAATCTCTCCATGCCCCCACCCACACACACTCTCAAAAACCAAACCATCCTCATTTTGTGTTAATGGTTCATTTTTCCTTATAGTTTTAACATTTTAGTATGGATTCATAAGCTGAACATTGTCTATTTTTATCATCACATCAATAGCGTACTCTGTATATTTATGATTTTTTTCATTAAACTAATGTTTTTGAGATTCATTCATGTTGATATGTTACTCTACTATCACCATTTTTACTGCTAAACAGTGACATTAGTTTACCTAAATTATATAGTAGATGCTTGTGTCTCTTTGGGATTTGTGAGGTCAGTGCTGTTGTGAACTTTCTTGTAATGTTTCCTGGTGTAAATGTGCACACATTTCTCTTGGATATATGTAAAAGGCACTTTGTGAAAAATTTATCTTCTACAGCAGTTGATTTATAGCTCTCTAGTGACAATCTACTTTCCTTGTGTTATAATTACTTGACCCCTTTTCAGACCAGAGATAGAGATACTTTATATTTGTCTCCAGAGGTGCCTGGTAGGCTGCCATACATTAGTAGCCACTTAGCATATGAATGAATTGAACCAAAGGCAAAAAGTCAGTGATAATGAGAAATTCCACTGAGGGAGTTGGTATACACCTGGCCTAACTGAGCTGGAGATACTGATGGAAGGATATTGGCACATATTATAGGGAGAACCTTTCCTACAATTCCATCATAAATTTGAGGAACCCATAACAACTATAATGGTTTTCTGATACCCCCAGAGCTTGATAGGTATAGGAACCTAGGGCAGGCCGACCCAAGACGTGCCACTGTGACATGCAGATTATTTTAAAGTTGAGAACAATCAAGGTCCAGAAGACTCAGAAAGAAACTTTTATTTTCCATCGCCAAATGAGTAAGAATTTAGATAAGGAACAACTCCAGGAGGAGAGCTATCATCATAGGTATATTGTAAGGTAAACTAGGTGTGGTAGACTGAAGGAATGTAAAGTCTGTTAAAAATTTTCCCTCTGTGCTGTTATTGTTTCTTGTGTCCCCTCAAGTATTTTATCAAATATTTGCTTTTTATATTCCTGTGAATTGATCCCCTTTTCCCTTGAAGTCTCAGACCCAGCCCATTCTCCTTAGTTCAGGATGACCTCATTATCCCTGTCTTTGAAAACCATGTCTATGGCTTCCTTGCATGTATGTAATTAAGCTTTGTTTTTTTTCCTCCTCTTAATCTGTCTTGTGTCAATTTGATTGTTAAGATCAGCTAGAACCTTGAGAAGCAGAGGAAATTTCTTACTCCCCACCATCAGCACACTGCTCAGACTGATCTTTTTGTTATCTCCAGGCTAACTTATCTATCCAAAACTCAAAAAACAAGATTCACTCTTTTCAGTCTGTTTTTTCCTTCACTGCCCTACTAAAATCTGTTTTGATCTTTTTTTAATTGACAACCTAAATGTCTCCTTTATTTATGTGAGTAAACTATTTCTGAGTAGGTAATTTAAAATTTCTTAGTAATCATGATGTAAGTGCTTCATTTCCCCAATTTAACAAATATTTTTTTAAATTTCTGAGGTGCTGGAATAAAAAATTAAATAGGAATGGTTCATGAATTCAAGTTCATAAACTAGAACTGTGACATCAAATATAGTTCCCACTAGCCACATGTGGCTGAGTATACTTTAAGTATTACTAGAGCTAGTGAATAATTTTTAATTCTATTTAATTTTGATGAATTTGTCAACAAGAAGCCAAAGGGTAAACTTAGCTGGTAAAATGCAGAGGTCAACCTTCTAGAACACAGAGCAGGCATAGAAGGCTGTGGGTAAAACTACAGTATTTCCAGAATCTCTTGCCTGACCTTAGTGCGCCTCTGTAAGTCCGGGGAAAGGAAATCCCAGGGAAAAATACCGCTAAAAACCAAAATCAGTCAAAGGGGGAAATAAAGCTTAAAATCCATTTATTGTTTACAAATTGCAGTCTGGGGCATTCTCTCTTTCCTGCTCCAGCAGAAGCAAACCGGCCCTCCCCTCACCTCTTGGGTACAGATAAGCCCTCCTAGCCCAGGTAATTACCCATTGATATGGAGATGAACTTCTCTCCACCCATGAGGAATGATGTAAGTGCACTAAAGTCTTATTTCTTTCCACCTCTGAATGCCTATTGATATGCAGATGTACTAAAGCCAGGCAAGATATTATGGAAACATTACAATTTTACCAACAGGCCACCCCTACAGAAATCTCACCTTACAATTTACTTGTTCCCCCTCTTCTGACCAATCCAATAACATACAATAGCAATAGCGGTAAAATCTTGATAATCCTCAAGCCAGAGGATTCAGCCTATGCAGATCAAGTAAGTGTACTTTACAGCACAAGCTCTCACTAAGCACAAAATATGTTTCTACACTTGTTTACTCATTCCTAACAACTATGCTACATTGCTCACAAAACTTTTACCAAACATTAGACAATGTCAACCTTCTCTTTTAAGCATTTTTTTCTTGACAACAGTAACACAATCATGATAATTCTCAAACCAGAGAATTCAGCTAGATTCAAAGTCCCATGCACATTAAGTTCAAAGTTCGTCCATTCCAGCCATCACATGGCAGCTGCAGAAAGGGGGTGCATCCAGGGCACAAGGACTGTAGAAACAAATAACTGTGATTTGGGGGGGCCACTTTGTTGTTATTCCAGAAATACACAGGAGGCCAGCTTCCAGGCCTTCTCTCGAAGATGCCAGAAGAGACAGTTATCACCAGTCCATGTGTCCAAATGTCCAGGGTCATGTCCATTTTACTCCTAATTGCATCCATCCTTGCAATGCATGTCCAATTGTGCCAGATGTTAGTCAGGGGAAAGGAATCCCAGGTCAAAATACCTCTAAAAAACCAAAATCAGTTAAAGGGAGAAAAAAGTTTAAAATCGATTTATTGCTTACAAACTGCAGTCTGGGGCTGTCTCTCTTTCCTGTTTTGGCAAAGCAACACCGGCCCTCCCCCTCACCTCTAAGGTACACGTAAGCCCTTGGTATGGAGATGAACTTCTCTCCACCCCTGAGGAATGATGCAAATGCACTAAAGCCATATGTCTTTCCACCTCCGAACACCTACTGACATGCAGATATACTAAAGCCAGGCAAGATATTCTGAAAATACTACAATTTTACCCACAAACACCTATTCTCAACTAGTATGGAAAATTATCTCATGAGAGTTTAGTCTGTTGTTTTTTAATGGTTGTGCTTTTCCTACAGTTGAAATCATTAGCCCTTATGAATAAAGAAAACAATTCCACACCCAGACATTTTGAAGGAGCTGAAACAATACATAATAAAAGTAATATACATTCTTACAAAATAAAGGAAAATCTTGAAAGCTAACAGAAAAAGAGGTAATATGAAATGGAAAGTCAATTAGAATGGCAAAAGAAATAGACTCTAGAAGTCAATGAATAATATCTTCTGAGGGCTGAGAGAAAACACTTGAGTTTTAGGAACAGCACAATTAGCATTTAAAAGCAAGGAAGAGCTCTCAAGGCATTTCCAGATACATAAGTTACTAGAGATTTTACATATCACACACCCTCATGCAAAGAAATAAAGGAACTACTTCAACAAGAAGAAAACAATACAACAGTAAGAAAGAAGAAAAGGCAGCAAAGAAATTATGAAATATATGTAAATGTTGCAAAATGAATGGTGACCTGTACTGCTGGGAAAAGGAAATCCCAGGGAAAAATACTTCTAAAACCTAAATCAGTCAAAAGGAGAAGTAAAGTTTAAAACCCATTTATTGCTTACAAACTGCAGTCCAAGGCCACCTCTCTTTCCTGCTCAGGCAGAAGCAAAATCAACACTCCCCCTAACCTCTCAGGTTTAGATAAGCCCTTGGTTGCTCAGGTAATTACCTGTTGATATGGAGATGAACTGCTCTTTCACCCCTGAGGAATGCCTATTGATACGCAGATGAACTAAATTCAGGCGAGATATTCTGGAAATATTACAATTTTACCCACAGGTCACCCCTCCAGATATCACACCTTACAATTTACTTATTCCCACTCTTCCGCAATGGTCCCTGGGTTAAAAAACTGGGAGCATTGTGATCAGACTACTGACATACAATAGCAACAGCAATAAAGTCATGACAATCCTCAAGCAGAAGACTTTAGCTACATTCAAAATCCTATGCAGATTAAGTCCAAAGCTCATCCATTTCCACCATCATGTGGCAGCTGCAGCCAGGAGGTGCATCCAGGCCACAAGGACTGTAGAAGAAAATACATAGAATAGCAACAGCAGTAAAATCACAATAATCCTTAAACCAGAGGATTCAGCTAGGTTCAAAGTCTTATGCAGATTAAGTCCAAAGCTCATCCATTCCATAGGCAGGTAATAGCTGAAGAGGTAAAGGACTCAGAGCAATAATCATGTGGCAGCTGCAGCCAGAGGGCACACCCAGGCCAGAAGGACTGCAGGAGAAAACAACCTCCTGGATGTTTTGGGTACAGTACCATGCTCTTTAGGGGCCACTCTGCTGTTACTCCAGGAATACACACAAGGCCAGCTTCCAGGCCTTTTCCCCAAGGTGCCAGAAGGACAAGCCATTGCTAGTCCATGAGTAAAAATGTACAGAACTATGTCCATTCAACAGTGTCTCCAGGGCTTAATGCAGTAGGGGCTGGCAGCAGGATGTTGCTCTGCTGGCCATATCCTGGCTTCAATAGCTCTTTGGTTTGCACATACAGTGGTATAGGAGAGGCAGCAAGGTGTGTTAGCATATCCACAGGGCTCAAAGCTCCTTTATGGGGCTTCTCATTCAAATGCCGTAGCACCATCCATAGGCAACCTGACCAGCCCTATAGACTATTGGTGTCTGACTTCAGGCCAGATTTCAACAAACCATTGCATCTCTCCAAGATGCCTGACCCAGTAGGATTATATGGTACATTAAATGTCCACTTTATTCCTAATTGCTGCACCCATTCTTGTAATACATGTCCAGTAAAGTGGGTGGCTTGATCTCTCTCAATCACCTGCAGCTGGCCATAGGATGCAAAGAGATGCTCCAGGCCCCTCTTGGTGGTTTGCTGATCTGCACGATGTGCAGGAAAATCAGCCAACAGTCCAGTAGCCATGTCCACACAAGTCATGGCATACCGATATCCTTCTAATATATGCAGAGGCCCAGTATAGTTTACCTGCTGCCAGAGGAGTGCTATCAACCCCCTTAGTATTGTGCCATGTTGCTGTGAGACTTGGTGAAAGTCCCCCTTAGAGCACAAGAGGCACTCCCCTCTGCAGGCTCAGGGCCTCTCCTTAGACTACCTGGCAGCAGGAACAGCAGCAGCAGCAGCAGTGGCATCTTTCAGCTTGGGCCATGGGCTGGTGTTGGCATGACCAGCAGCGATGGTGACATCTTCACAACCACACAAGTACAGACACACATCGTTTGGCATGAGTGCCACTTCTCCCCATCATCTCTAGGGGTGGCCCTCCCAAAGATTGTACCCATTATGACAGATTTCAGGTTCAGATGTCATGCTATCACCAGGTGTAATTCTGGGGAAAGGAAATCCCAGGCCAAACTACCTCTAAAACTGAAATCAGTCAACAGGAGAAATAAAGTTTAAAACCTGTTTACTGTTTACAAACTGCAGTCTGGGGCCATCTCTACTTCCAGCTCCGGCAGAAGCAAAACCAGCACTTGCCCTAACATCTCAGGTTTAGGTAAGCCCTCCATTGCCCAGATAATACCCATTGATATGGAGATGAATTACCTGTCTCCACCCCTGAGGAATGCCTGTTGATATGCATATGCACTAAAGCCAGGCAACATATTGGGGAAATATTACAATTTTACCCACACAACCCTACAGAAATATTAACTTCATTTGGGCAAGGATTTCTCTTTGTTTTATTCACTGATATACCTCCAGCTCTTAGCATAGTACCTGGCACATAGTAAGAACTGCATAAACATGTATTTTTAAGAAATATGAATATCCTGAGCATTTTAAGTTAATGTGGATAAAATTGTAATATTTACATATATTTAGGTGGGAGAGAAACACACTTCAGCATTGCTTGGAGGAGCTGGGAGATGACCAGTGGGAAACAATTAAGGAAGAGAGACAGTTACTGAAAAGGCATGTTGTTGGGAGCCAGTACAAACCATCTGTCTGATGGCACTGCCCAGATGCCCAGTAAGAAGGAACCGCAATCCGGACTTCTGAAAGGAACATCCCCGCTCTCTCTCCTTATTATTATGGTGTTTGGAAATGTTGTTATTGGTCACTTTCACCTAAATTGGAAAACCAAATTTAATATACCCTGAGAGAAATATCAGAGGCAATACCCCCCTAATTCTTCCAGGTGGTAAAGATACCTCGAGACAACTGCTGGGCATAAAAGCCATAGGGCATAAATCTGCAAAGGAGTAAGAAGAGCTAACCTTTTCAAAGAACATTGCTGCTCTCTCACTTACCAACTGCACATCTCCCTGTATGGCCCCAGAAGATGGCTGGTTAGCCAGAGACGGGTAAGATTCCTCAAGGGAGGAACAACCTAAGACAGGCACAGTCGCAGGGGGGGCCATCAGGTGAACAATAGAGGGTCAACAGAGGTGAGGCTCAGAACCTCACCCCTCAGTTTTGAGAGAAATCTGCGCCCATGGCTGTTTTGCTGCCCTTGTCTCGCTCGGATCTATACCCAGTTTATAGGCATGAATCTGACAGTCTACACTTACTTTCCTACTGCACTAAACTCTACTTTCCATCTTTATCTTATATTAAGATTTAAACAGCTTTCTATTAGAAACTGTAATCTTTATTACTTTCACCTACTACTTTAACATTTCATTAAAGAATAACAGGAGGGGGATGCAAGGAAGGTATTGGAAACAAGTATTAATAAATGGAGATTGTTTGAGTGGGTTCCAGTTCCCCTTCCCCCACCCCTACGTGGCCTCCAGATGGCATAATTGATGAATGTGGAAATAGGTGGGTTCAAAGAACAGGTAGTTCCCTCTGGCTAACCCGCCAGAGAGCAGCTTGATAAATTATAAAAGTAGTAAGAACAGGGCATTGCCTGACTTCAGATCAGAAAAATCTCCAATGTAAGTCTTACTGAAAATGGGTCCGAGGCACACTCCATGAAATTTATCCCTGCCTGCCAGAAGGTCATCATGTCCTCTTGGAGACAGCCTCTTTCTTTCCTACTGTAGATGAAGAATGGCAGTATAGCTATGAAAGAATAAGAACCCTATATGAAAACAATAGAATAGTAAACTTTAAATAGTCATCTGTAAAAAAAAAACCAAGAATCTGGCACCTACCTAACCTTTGTAAGATTTTCAAACCGCAGTAACTAGGAACAAAGTTTACTTAGAAACTAGTAGACCACTAACACATGTCAAAATGATTTAATCTCATTTTCTAACTCATGTAACCCTGCTATGCATCAATTAAATGATTAATAACTGTACTTTATGTAATCAAAGAGTATATAAACAAGCTGCTTTTAATTAAAGGCCAGGCTCAGCTTTTGCTAGTGTCTTTGTCCTAATTCATTTTACTCAGCAGCTGACGCTGTCCATCCTTCAGGGACTCCTGGACTAGCTGGAGCTGGACTCCAGCAGCAGGTCATGTGCCTAGAAGATTCCTTAGCAGCCGCGAGTGGGGAGGTGGCAGGAAAAGACGTTTTGTAAGAGGCTGTGGGCGAGGGGGAGGAAAGAGTGGTGCCTTCATCCCCAGAGATGGAGGAGGAGCTGGGGGAGAGAAGAGGAGGAGGTGGGGCGATGGGCCCATCTGCTACCAAGGCCACTGCCCGAGGTGCCAGCCTCTCCTGTTTTAAAGGCCCATCCAGCTGTAATTAAGAAAATAAAAATGAAACAGCCAAACGCTCCTCAGGAGGAGGAGTTGCCCCCTTCCCCAGGTTGTGGAGCACTCCATGCTCCGCCCCTATACCCAGGATGAGCTGGTGGACATGAACGTCCAGTATTGGCAGAAGCCATCAGAATCTCTGCCTACATGGCTTTTACATCTCTGGGATATGGGGGTAGAAAACATTGTTATGTTGCATAGTGAAATGAGTAGACAAGCTTCCCTGATGACTCACCCTTCCCTCTGGCAGGCAAAAAATGCCCGTCACGCCTCAGGGAATCAGACACTCCTGGAATGGCTGACAGCTGCTATCAGGGTACTTTGGCATAATCAGGGTGATTTACCATATTTTCCCAGTAGTTGGAAAACATGCAGAGCTCCAACAGGTACTGCAGGAATTGGGTATGCAAAATATGTATATTATGGACCCTCAGGACCCCATTCAAGGTGAATGTTCACTGTAGGAATGAGAAATTTGATGCAGTATACAACTCCCACGTCTCTCTTTGGGTCCCTAGTGACTACTCTTGCCCCCCACAAAGGGCAACCCATAAGTGAAGCTACTTGTACTTAAGCAGATCTGGGGGATGTTGAAAACGAAAGGGCTTGGAATGAAGTACAGGCCATGACTGAAAGGAGAAGTGCAAAAGGCCCCATGAAGGTCTCAAGAACTCAGATGTGAGTTGATTTGATAAAGGGGTAGTGAAAGAAAAACTTGATGGGCAACCCAATAAAATCTTGTGGCAACAATTAAACCCAGAGCAGCAGTTTTAGCTGCTGAGGTGCAGGACACAGAAACCAGAGTCAAGGCATCATGCCCTGCCAATCTGGATGCCTTTTATTTCTTTGTGTTGACTGATTGCCGTGGCTAGGACTTCCAGAACTATGTTGAATCAAAGTGGGGAGAGTGGGCATCCTTGTCTTGTTCCCGATCTTAAAGGAAAACCTTTCAGCTTCTTGCTGTTAATGTTGGCTGTGGCTTTGTCATATATGGCCTTTATTATGTTGAGATACTTGCCCTCTATACCCATTTTGTTGAGAGTTTTTATCATGAATGAATGTTGAGTTTTATTGAATGCTTTTTCAGCATCTACGGAGATGATCATGTGGTTTTTGTCCTTTTTGTTCATGTAGTGGATGATCTTGATGGATTTTCGAATGTTATACCATCCTTGCATCCCTGGGATCAATCCGACTTGATCATGACGGATGATCTTTTTGATGTATTTTTGAATTCGGTATGCTAATATTTTGTTGAGTATTTTTTCAACTATGTTCATCATGGTTATTGGTCTGTAATTTTCTTTTTTTCCAGTGTCTTTGCCTGGTTTTGGTATTAGAGTGATGTTGGCCTCATAGAATGAGTTTGGGAGTATTCTCTTCTCTTCAACTTTTTGGAAAACTTTAATGAGGATGGGTATTAGGTCCTCACTAAATGTTTGATGAAATTCAGCAGTGAAACCATCTGGTCAAGATGTTTTGTTCTTAGGTAATTTTTTGATTACCAATTCAATGTCTTTGCTGATAATTGGTTTATTCAGATTTTCTGTTTCTTCCTGGGTCAGCCTTAGAAGGTTGTATTTTTCTAGAAAGCTGTCCATTTCTTCTAGGTTATCCAGTTTTTTACCATATAATTTTTCATAGTATTCTCTCATAATTCTTTGTATTTCTGTGGTGTCTGTAGTGATATTTCCTTCCTCATTTCTGATTTTTTTTATGTGTGTAGACTCTTTTATTCTTGATAAGTCTGGTTAGGGGTTTATCTATTTTGGTTATTTTCTCAAAGAACCAGCTCCTACTTTCATTGATTCTTTCTATTGTTTTATTCTTCTCAATTTTATTTATTTCTGCTTTAATCTTTATTATGTCCCTCCTTCTACTGACTTTGGGCCTCCTTTGTTCTTCCTTTTCTAGTTTCATTAATTGTGAGTTTAGACTGTTCATTTGGGATTGTTCTTCTTTCCTGAGGTAGGCCTGTATTGCAGTATATTTCCCTCGCAGCACGGCCTTCACTGCATCCCACAGATTTTGCGGTGTGGAATTATTGTTGTTATTTGTCTCCATATATTGCTTGATCTCTGTTTCTATTTGATCATTGATCCATTGATTATTTAGGAGCATGTTATTAAGCCTCCATGTGTTTGTAGGCTTTTCATTTTCTTTGTGTAATTTATTTGTAGTTTCATACCTTTGTGATGTGAGAAGCTGGTTGGTACAATTCCAATCTTTTTGAATTTACTGTGGTTCTTTTTGTGGCCTAATATATGATCTATTCTTGGAAATGTTCCATCTGCTTTTGAAAAGAATGTGTATCCTGTTGCTTTTGGATGGAGTGCTCTGTAGATGTCTGTTAGGTCCATCTGTTCTAATATGCTGTTGAGTGCCTTTGTCTCTTTACTTATTTTCTGTCTGGATGATCTGTCCTTTGGAGTGAATGGTGTGTTGAAGTCTCCTAAGATGTGTGCATTGCATTGTATTACCCCTTTAATTCTGTTAGTATTTGTTTCATGTATGTAGGTGATCCTGTTTCGGATGCATAGGTATTTATAATAGTTATATCCTCTTGTTGGACTGACCCATTTATCATTATGCAATGTCCTTTTTGTCTCTTGTGACTTTCTTTGTTTTGAAGTCTATTTTGTCTGATACAAGTACTGAAACTCCTGCTTTTTTCTCATTATTAGTTGCATGAAATATCATTTTCCATCCCTTTACTTTCAGTCTGTCTATGTCTTTGGGTTTGAAGTGAGTCTCTTGTAGGCAGCATATAGATGGGTCTTTATATTTTACCTATTCGGTAACTCTATGTCTTTTGTTTCATGCATTCAGACCATTTACATTTAGGGTGATTATAGATAGGTATGTACTTATTGCCATTGCAGGCTTTAGATTCGTAGTTACCAAAGGTTCAAGGACAATTCCTTACTATCTAACAGTCTAATTTAACTTACTTATTTATTATACAATTATAAACACAACCTAAAGGTTCTTTTTTTTTCCCTCCCTTTTCTTCCTCCTCCATTCTTTGTATGTTATGAATCATATTCTGTACTCTTTGTCTTCCCTTGGGTGACATCTATTTAACCTTAGGAATACTTCCATCCATAGGAGTCCTTCCAAAATGCACTGTAGTTTGTGGGAGGTAAATTCTCTCAGCCTTTGCTTATCTGGAAATTGTTTAATCTCTCCTTCAAATTTAAATGATAACCTTCCTGCGTAGAGTATTCTTGGTTCAAGGCCCTTCTGCTTCATTGCATTAAATATATCATGCCACTCCTTTCTGGCCTGTAAGGTTTCTGTTGAGAAGTCTGATGATAGCCTGATAGGTTTTCTTTTGTATGTGATCTTTTTCTCTCTCTAGCTGCTTTTAAAAGTCCGTCTTTATCCTTGACCTGTGCCATTTTAATTGTTATATGTCTTGGTGTTGCTTCCTTGCGTCCCTTGTGTGGGAGATCTGTGCACCTCCATTGCTGGAGAGACTATCTCCTTCCCCAGATTGGGGACGTTTTCAGCAATTACCTCCTCAATGACATTTTCTATCCCTTTTTCTCTTTTCTTCTTCTTCTGGTACCCCTACTGTGTGAATATTGTTCTGTTTTTGTTGGTCCCACAGTTCTCTCAATATTCTTTCATTCTTAGAGATTCTTTTTTCTCTCTGTGCCTCAGTTTCTTTGTATTCCTCTTCTCTAATTTCTATTCCATTTACCGTGTCTTCTACTACATCTAATCTGCTTTTAAATCCCTCCATTGTATGTTTTATTTTAGATAAGGAATTTCTTAATGATTGAATCTCTGACTTAAATTTATTCCTGAGTTCTTGAATATTTTTCTGTACCTCCATAAGCATGTTTATAATTTTTATTTTGAACTCTCTTTCTGGAAGATTGGTGAGGTCGGTTTCATTTGGCCCTCTTGGGTTTTGTGAGATTTAGGTCTGAACCATGCTTTTTTTGACATTTCATATTTCTGTGTGGTGCCCACTAGTGCACAGAAACTCCAGTCTCTGGAGCTGCTCAGCCCCTAGAGTAAGGTTGGGGGTCGTAGGGTAGCGGAGCTGGTGCTTGGGGGAGGAAAGATCTGTTTCCTGATTCCCTTCTGCGGTGCCTGTCTCCAGTGTCAGAGCCAGTGGGCAAAGCACACATGTGCAAACCTCTGTGCTTTGCGTCTCTAGCTTTTGTAGGCAGGGCATGCCTCTGGCTGGCCTGATGCCAGTGCAGAGACTGCTGGTTTGCGATCAGGTGCCTGCCAGCCAGTAGGAAGGCTTGGCAGGCTGTGTGTCACACTGGGTGGCCTCAGAGCTTAGTAGGCAGCCAGGGGTATGGAGCATCTGAAGATCCTCAAAGTTCCCAACCAGCTGGGCAGAGCATGCCCACACAACCTTGTCTAGCTGTCCCTTTTCCCACACAGGTAGCTCCGTGCAAAACCCACCCCTTCAGTAGCCCTCTGGCTGTGAGGAAGCCCCTCATACTGCTTGCCTTTCCTCTGATACAGAGCAGCCGGCAGTGGATCCCCTCCTTCACAAATGGCTGGAATGTCAATTTCTCAAGCACTCCACCTGTCTGAGCTCCCCAACGTCCAGAGCACCACACACTATAGGATTCTGCTCACAAAGCTGATGTCCAGGGTTAGGTGTTCAGCAGTCCCAGGCTTCCATCCCCTCCCCTGCTCCGTTTCTCTTCCTCCCACCGTTGAGCTGGGGTGGAAAGTCTTGGGTCTCTCGAGAGTAGGTTTTCAGATGTTATGCTGTTTCATGAGGTCTGCTTTGTTCATGAGGTGTGTATGCAGTCTGGTTCAGCCTTCTCTCTTGTTGCTGTTTTAAGGTTAGTTGTATTAATAAACTATATTTTTGTATTGTTTGTGGTTTTGGGAAGACCTCTCTGTCTCACCTCTCACTCCGCCATCTTGAATTTCCGGACTTCTTTTTTATAACGAATACAGAGGAATTCCACGGGCTTGTGGAAAATTCTAATCTTTCTAGCTGAAGCTGTTCTTGAACTAATGTGTATAAGGGTGCCGGTTTTTCTTTATTGAGGGGCCATTGATCCACCCAAACAGGTACAGGGATAATGTTTCCCTGTCTGTGAGCCTTTTTGAAATCTCTTAATACATTACTCCAATCAGCTTGTCTGAGGGTTCCTTGTGGGGGCAACCAGTAACAGTGTTTTTTAATATATTTGTGAAGTTGAGCAAAGTCTTTTTTAGTTTTCAGTCCTGAGGTTTTTAGGAGGGGCTGGAGTAATTTTAAATGATCCTCCAGTTTAGCTGCTTTAGTTTCATTTTGGCTCATTATAGTGTCCCTGACGTCTTGACCCTATCCCTATGTACACTTTCCTGGGAGTCTTACTGGATCAATGATCTTTGGAAGTTTCCCACTCTGAGTTTCAGTGCCCCAGTTCGGGTGCCACTTGTCGGTGCCTCCCCACCACTGGCCCGGAGGGAAGGGAGGACACACGATGAGATATCGAAGATCTGAAAGGACCAGACAGGGACTCAAGGCATAACAGCACAAGAGTGGTGCTGGGAGGGCACCCTTCATATTTATTGAGCAAATACAAGTTAACAACAACAGAATTCTGGGTGGGGGACTTAATAGACAACCATTAACTAACTCTAAACTTAATCCTTGGCAGTCTCCAGTCTCCTGGGGTGCAACGTCTTACATGGTATTGAAACAATAGCAAGGGCAACTAGGTCCCAGAAACTGTTTTGGTCTTGTTTGTTCTGTCCTTGATAACTTATCAGGAAATACAGGAAAAATAATCAAGTCATATATGATTATACATTTGACTTCTATACTTGATTTCCATATTAATCCCATAGAAAGCCTGCCTCTGATGTGGCCCAATGGCTGCACCAGCATTTGTTGCACATGGGGAAAAGACAATGTGGGCTGTAGCCCTTCAGTGGGGCTTGCCATTGACCTTTGAAGAAGTCAGCAAAGCCTGGAAGGAGTGCGTTGTGTGTTCTAAGAGGGACTTACACCGAATCACACAGCAACTTGGGACAACAGTAAGGGGGCCAATACCCTTTGTGAGATGGAAAATAGACTATATTGATCAGAAGGTTATTGGTATGCAATGACTTGAGTGGACATGGCTACTGGATTGTTGGTTGCTTTTCCTGCACATCGTGCAGATCAGCAAACCACTAAGGGCTTGGAGCATCTCTTTGCAGCCTATGGCTGGGAGCAGGTGATTGAGAGCGATCAAGGCACCCACTTTACTGGACATGCATTATAACAATGGGTGTAGCAAATAGGAATAAAGTGGAAATTTCATGTACCATATAATCCTACTGGGGCAGTCATGATAGAGAGGTACAATGGTTTGTTGAAATCTGGCCTGAAGTCAGAACCAATAGCCTGTGGGGTTGGTCAGTTTGCCTACGGACATTGCTACATCATTTGAATGAGAAGCCAGCCCCATAAAGGAGCTTAGAGCCCTGTGGATATGCTCACATACCTTGCTGCCTCTCTTACACAATTGTATGCCCAAACCAAAGAAGAGCTATTGAAGCCAGGATATGGCCAGCAGAGCAACATCCTGCTGCCAGCCCCTACTGCATTAAGCCCTGGAGACACTGTTGAATGGACCTGGCCCTGGACATTTCGATACATAGACCAGCGATGGCTGGCTCTTCTGGCAACTTGGGGGAAAGGCCTGGAACCTGGCCTTGTGTGTATTCCTGGAATAACAGCTAAATGGCCCCCAAAGGTCATGGTAGTGTACCCAAGACATCCAGGAGGTAAGAGCATCTTTCAGGGAAGTTTTGTTTTATCTTTATGGCCAGTGCATGTACCTCACAGAGCCCTATATATCGACCCATCTGTAACTCCCATGGGGAGGGGGCTGAAAGTCTGGTACACTAGACTAGGACAAGATAACATTCTTGCCACCGTTTTATCACAAGACCACTTTCTTGCATGTATCCTACCTGATGGACAAGGTTTGCCTATGCTGGTATCATTAAAACATGTATCTTATTGCCCTTAAGTTTATTTTCTTCTACAGTCCTTTAGGCCTGGATGCGCCCCTGGCTGCAGCTGCCACATGATGATTGCTCTGAACCCTCTACCTGTTCAGCTACTGCCTGCCTGTGGAATGGATGAGCTATGGACTGAATCTGCATAAGACTTTGAACTTAGCTGAATCTTGTAGCTTGAGGATTATCATGACTTTATTGCTGTTGCTATTGTATGTCATTAGTCTGTTTACAGTGCTCCAGTTTTCTTGCCAAGGTCCCGTAACCGAGGGCTTATATGAACCTGAGAGGTTGCGGGGAGGTCTCACTTGCTTGTCTGACCAGGAAAGAGACTGGCCCATACTGCAGTTTGTAAGCAATAAAGCTGTTTCAAACTTTATTTCTCCCTTTGACTGATTTCAGTTTCCGAAGTATTTTTCCCTTGGATTTCCTCTCCCCAGAGTTAGTTACCTAAAGCAGCAGTGTTTGGATTTTTGTGTTATTTTAAAAGTTTTCTTCATCTTTCTAATTGATTATATTTCTACTGCTAGTTCCTATGCAGCTCCTTTAGTTCAGAGCACTTGATTATCTTTAGAGCTGCAATTTTTAACATGCTTTTGTTGGTAGCCCTACCATTGTCCAGTTCGCTCCATGGTACTTTTCTAACACACTTCCTCTGAGAGATCCTCTAATTTTCTTAATTGTAGCCTCATGCAGCCCCACTTTCCTTTGCTGGACTGAATCCTGGAGGAATGGTCTCATCAACCCTTGCTCCCCAGTTTCCTTTCTACTAGGGCATGGCTACTCAAATTATGATCCCTCAGTCAGCAGCAGCAGGTCACCCAGGAGCTGGATAGAAATGAAGAATCTTGGGTTCCATCCCAGACCTACAAATCAGACTGCACCTTAACAAAATTCACAGATGAACTGAGCACACACCAGTTTGAGAAGCACTATAACTCCCGAGAGGAAATCCTGGGGTAAAATACCTCTAAAATTGAAATCAGTCAAGGAGAGAAATAAAGTTTAAAACCCATTTACTGCTTACAATCTGGGGACATTTTTCTTTCCTGCTCAGGCAGAAGCAAAACAAGTGCTCTCCATCTCTCAGGTTCAGATAAGCCCTAGGTCGCCCAGGTAATTACCCTCTGATATGGAGATGAACTACAGGCCTCCACCCCTGAGGAATGCCTGTTGATATGCAGATGCACTAAAGCCAGGCAAGATATCCTGGAAATATTACAATTTTACCCATACCACCCAACTTCTCCAGTCCAGATATGCCATCACTCCCCCTTGTAATTATTTATTTTTTTAAAGGTATCCATCCATAAATTACTTTTATTTCTCATTAAATAAGCACAGTCATTAGCATATTAATAACAGATGTTTATAATTACATATCCATCAGTGCAGTTTTCAATACCACTTGAAACATGCATATCATCCTAGAGACCAATCAGTTTTCCAATGCTTCTTATTTGATACACATTACTGCAAAGCCATTATAAATTACTGAGGAGGAATTTGGTTAAAAAAGTAAACAATAAATCATACTGCCCATATGAATCAACTCGCATTATTGGACGAGAGTTTAACACTATTTATCTAGTAATTCCTGTGCTAACTGGAAAACATCACAGATGTACTGCCATAATTTCCTTTATATTGATATTCCTTCTACACAGTTTGCAGCTTTATAAAGTCATTCATTATTTTAGCAGATAGCTTGATGCAAAGATTGTAGTCAGTTTATTAAAGTCCAATAAACCTCCAAATATTTAAAATTAATCAAATTATCAATGAAAAACCCACAGACACATACTTTATTGAAAATATATTTTTTTGAAATTTCTATATTTAGTCATGGCAGTAAAGTAATTCTCTCAAGCTAAGACACTAAAAGGGCAAAGCAATTCCCATCAAAAGTATTCTAAGAATAATTTACATTTCAAACAGTGCATATATTTCTTGTATGTTTGTTAACTTAATGACTTTATCACTTAAAACCATAAATACCTTATACAATAACAGAAATGATGTACCCCACAAAATGCTCTTAAAATTGCTTCTTTTGCACAGTTAGTTCCTAATGTGTCTAATAGTAATATAACTCAATATGGCTCGGCAAAAATGCATAGATTAAATGTAACTTTCTTTTTTTGCCTTCTCTCATTCCCCAATCTACAAACTTGCTGAAACACATACAGTATTTTGTAAAGCATAATATATTTATTCTCCATCAAGTCCACTGTGGGCAATCAACAGTGAGTTTGAAATTCTACAGTGAGGGCACTGAAGTCAAGTGATGTCACTGCTTTCTTAAAATAGTTTTGTATAGTCTTGCAAGAGCACAGAATCTGAATCAGTCATTTAAAAGAATTTCAGTTGTCTCACTTTGAGATACTTTCTTTATTCCTTCCATGAGCTGATCTTGATAGTGACGTCCATTCCACATGAAAGTGAAAGTCCCTTCCTCCCACTCATATGAGGAAAACTGTTTTATCATGATTGACAGGAATTTTCTTAGAAATTAAAAAAGGCAGGACCTTTTTAAAAATATATGTATCTAGCTAAGCTTTCCCTGAATTGTACTTGTATTATATATTAATAATTAATCTAGTCTACCTGAATGAAAACTTGCAATAAAAAAGAAAAACAAGAAACAAAAACCCTCACTGTGCTTTTGTGCCAAAGCACGGGCAGAGTAACAGCAATCTTAACCCTGAAGCCTGTGATACTTTGGTCAAAGGACAGCCTGTCTGCTCTGCATGGTTAAAGAAGCCTGGTTTACCAGGTAGCATCCCATATGATTCCACAAGGTGCTGGGGTCACATGGTTAACTAGTTTTTCCAGATGTATTTTTGACTTTCTGGAAAGACTGACTTGCAGTGGATCTTGTTGAAAGTGTTTGAGGGGATGCACAAACAAAACCAGATGGTGGATTTTTAGGGATCTTCTTTATTAAATGCGTTACCCATTATTTTTGTTCATCCTGAGAACATGCTAACAGCAGCATATCTCTAGCTGATGTTACATCATAAGTTACTTTACATGGAGAAATTAAGTCTTCTTTCTTACCTAAGTGATCTCTGTGGCACTTAACATGGCACCTTCAACACTGTAGGGCACGGGGTGGCTTAAAAACATGCCAGAGACGTTTGGCACAGGCCTTACAGTTGGCGGGAAAGTGGTAGAGTGTAGGAATGAACTCATGGCCTTTGTGATGTTGAAAACTGTTTTTTTCAGCTTGTTGCTCCGGTTCCATCTCTAAATCTTTTCCAATTGCACCTTCATTTGCATATAATATCGACTATTTTAGGAATTTCTTCAGTTTTAGCTCTGTACATGTCTCCTTGGGTTACAAGTCGAACATGAAACAATTTATCTATGTCCAATACCATAGATGGATTGGATTGGTCCTTATCTTGTTCATCACTGTAGAACAAAATTTTTTTGCTGCTTACCACAACGTGCTGTTTCTTCCAGCCATATCGTTTGATATTTCCTCTATTTGGTATTGAAAGCCAACCTTCAATTCTTGACTCTGGAAGATTTCCATCAGTTTCATCAGTACTAGGAACACTAGCAACACTTGTAGAATCCAAAAGATCCAAAAGTTCAGTGCACAATTGCTTGATATCACTCTCTTTGCTAGCCAACTGCATCTGAAGCTCATTCCTATGTGTATATTCTTCCACCAATTGCGCTTGCATGTCATTCAGGTCCTTCTGGTGTTTCACTACCATCTGTTGAATTTCTCTCTTTCTTGGTTGAGTTCCAGTTGTAGCTTCCGATTTTCCTTTTTTCTTTCTTTCTCAAATCCTGTGTATTAGCTTTCTATCAATTTTTAAGTCTTTCCGATTCATTATTTCTGCCAACTTGTTAACCGCCTGTGTTTTAAGGGTTCATTCTGTGTTATTCTTTTCAAAGGCAGCCTTAAGATTACTAATCGCTTCCTCTATCTTCAATTTATATTCTTCCTCTGCCTTCCTCATTTTATCTGTTAGCTCTTCATTTTCTGTTCTTAATAATTCAATATCTTTGGTAACCATGCTGTTCGTTTCTTCAAGCCGACTAACAGTGTGATCTTTATCTGTAATCTCGTCTATTTCTTGAAGCAGTTTCCTTTGTTTCTTGGGTCAATTCTAAATACTGCTCTTCCAGAAGCCCTCGAGCCACCTGCTCAGACTCAGCTTTTGTTTCTGCTCGATCCAACTGAGTGGCGAGGGTTTTTCATTTTGTAGTTCTTGTATTTTCTTTAAATTCTTTTTTTCTTCAATTTCTTCCTTAAGTTCCTTTACCTGGGTCTTATAAGGTGTCAAGAAATATTGCTCAGCTTCAAGCTTATCTTGCAGCTCCTGCATCTGCCCTTCATTTCCTCTGTATTGTTCTGTAAGATGAGCTAACTCGAATTCTAATAATCTCTTTGCTTCCAATAAACTATTTATTTCCTGTTTCATCTGCTTTTCTAGACCTTTTAAATTATTGGCTTCAAATGCTTGAGTCTTCAATTCATTTTGTAACAACAGTCACTTATTTCATTCTTGCTCCAACTGAAGACTTAGATTCTTAACTGCAATCCTCCATTCTTTATTTTCCATCAAATCCTCAAATTCTGCTGAGATTGTTTCAGATCAACTTCTAGCACGGAACACTGCTCCTCAATCTGACCAACCCTACTTTCAGCCTTCTCGCGAGCCTCTCTTCCTTTAGCTTTTTTCCCATCTCACACATTGCAACAGATTTTGCCTCTTCGATAGACTGATATTTAAACGAGCTTTGGTTATTTTATGTTCATTTACCTGTTGTTTTAACTGTTGTAATGATTTAAGTTTATAGTTTAAATCTATTTCTAAATTATTCTTTTCCTTTTCTGAGTGATTAAGCACGTCTTGAGCTTCTTTTCTTTCTCCTTCCACTCTTTCAGATTATGTTTGAAATGCTTCACCTCCTCTTGTAAAGATAAAATTCAAGCTTGAAGGTCTCCAATCATCTCAGAATCATGACCTCTGTCTCTTCATTCAGCTTCTAACCCAGCTTACAGCTGGTAATAATCTTTGTCTGTTTGTGACTTGGAAATCTCTAAAATTCTATTTTTCTCCTGCAATTCTCTGTTTAGGGAACTCTAGCTGACTGACTTGCTCATCTCTGTGTGATTCTTAATCTTACAGCTGTGTCTGATTCTGTCTTAAGTAAGTCATTGGCTTCTTCTGGCTGCTTTTGTAATTGTGCCAGCTTCTCATTAGAAATGCTGTGAATTCTGATTTATTTTCTTTAAGTCTTCCAACTGATCCTTTAATGTAGAAACCTCATTTTCTACATTCCTCTTGTTCTCATTTTCCTGTGTTGCTTTTCTTTGGTACTCATTAATTCTATGCTGTAGCAACATTTTTCTCCTTCTCAATCTGAGACACTGTATATTCTAGACTTCTTCTTTGATTCCCCTGTACATACAATTCTTTCATTATCTGGTCTAGTTTTATGTTTGAAGTTCTACACTTCTGCTCCATTTCATCTTTTAATTGCATTTCATTATGCAACTGTTCTTCCAGTTTATAAGTGGGTTTTTTTTTTTGCAAATTTTCCTGCAAGCTTTCATTCACACTGGAGCTAGTTCTATTATCGTTAGGATTAGCTGAAGACAAGTATCTATGATTACTATAATACATAAATCCTACAAAAGGTAGCTGATTGCCAACGAAATCTTTAGGTGTAGGGAATATTTCTTCATCTCTTTTCAATCTTCTAAATCATCAAAGTTACTTGTATCGATGTCACTGCTTAAATCTGGTACAATTGGTGCTAGAGTGTCTTGGAGTATGTCCCAAGCCCACAGATCATTTTTGAAGAAGAGATGTCATTTGGTTTCTTCTACACCATTTTGCCCTAATCTCACCTCTCTGTCAGTAAGGAAGGCACAAATATGATTTTTTGCTTCTTCTGATATGACATTATCATCAGAGAAGGTAAGTGGATTTTCACGGTTCATAATCTTACTATAAATTCCAGAGAATCTGCATAAAAAGATGTATCGCCTACAAGCATTTCATATAAAAATACCCCAACTGACCACGAGTCACATTCTCGACCATAATAACCATCACCACCTTGGGATTTTAATACTTCAGGGGAAATATAATCAGGTGTTCCAACTGCTGTATCACATCGTCCCATATCTTCCTTATTCATTTTCATACAAGTACCAAAATCTGCTAACTTCAAATGCCCAGATTTATCCAGCAGCATGTTATCAGGCTTCACATCCCTATGAATAAAACCAATGGAATGAACTGCATCTAGTGCAAGAACTACTTCCGCAGTATAGAATCGTGCCCATTTTTCAGGCATATCATAGTTGCTCATTAAGTTTACAAGATCTCCACCAGGCATGTATTCCATCACCATGTACAGGTAACGATCATCTTGGAATGCATAAAAAAGCTGAAGGACCCAAGGACTGTTGGCAAAAGCCATGATGTCCCTTTCTTCCCAGAGAAAAAGCAGAATCAGATCTCTTAATCATTTCAAATTTGCTGAGAAACTTCATAGCATATACCTGCCTGGTGGATTTATGCCTTACCAATTGAACTTCTCCAAATGCACCTCTACCAAACACCTTCACTACTTCATAGTCTTCAGCTTTCATTCGTAAATCTCTAATTTTATTTACTGTGTCTTTATATCTGCTTAACAAGTTGTCAATATTTTTGTTTTTTCCTAAGGCAGGAAAATCCAAATCATATACCAAAGCATCCAATCCATCCAGCAAACGATCCGAATTCAATTCCGATTTGGGATTCTGCAGCAGGTTGTCGATTTTTCCAAACTGAGTCTCAAAACTGTCCCCAGTCGACATGTTGCTGTTACTGTGACAATACCCTCATACCAGCACAAGCAGCGGAAAGCAATTTCAACCATCTTCCTCCAGCGGTGGGTTCGCAGCCGCGGGGCGGATGAGCCGGAACCTCAGGATCACTAGGTGCGCCCAGCTCCCTCCTTCCCCTCACTGAGGGGATCTCCGCTCTCCGGACCCCAGGACGGGGGCAACAGCGACCCACAGCCGCTCAGACTCCCTAAGTCGCATCCCACCCGGCAGCCACTCTTGACAGCCAACAGCGTCGTCGGCACCAGCCTCGTCGTACGGCGAGGTGCCTCAGCCTAGCGGACCCCAGCCGCCTTCGCCAAGGAGCGTTCCCCGTCCCGGGCTGGGCAGGAGGGGGTGAGAAAGGGAAACAGGGTGGAGACTCCTTCGGGCAGCAGGGGAGGCGAACAGGAAAGGCGCAAGCGAAGGATGGGTGCGGAGCTGTGCCAACTGCTGCCGCCGCCACCACTCGGGCCATGGCACAACGTCTCTCTCCCATTTGTTCCGTCACTGCAGAGGCTGCTAGCACTGCTGCCCAGGTGACCGGCGGGGCAGGGCGAGGTCGGTGCCCGATGTGGACTTAGGAGAAGGAAGGCTGGAGAACAGGCAGTGAGGAAGACTAGGGTAGGCCCTGGAAGCTGCTTGTAATTACTTATTGATATGGAGATGCACTAAGGCCAGGCGAGAGATTCCGGAAATTTTGCAGTTTTCCCCACAGTGTGATTTCTCTAACTTTACTCAAATTTCATCCTTTCTGTGAGGTATCATCCTGAAAAGGGCACCTCTTTGTACAAATATATGTGATCATTCTGTGAATAAGGCACACTGCCTGGAAACACAAGACTTTATGATTTATGTCTAATTCAGGGCAAATATGAATAATAAAATAAGCATACCAAGTCAAAATGGCACTTGACCATTTGCCCGCCACGTGTAATGTGGGTGAAATTGTAGTATTTCCAGAATATCTTGCCTGGCTTTAGTACATCTGCGTATCAATAGTTTAGATGGAAAATTCCTCAGGGGTGGAGAGAAAGTTCATCTCCATATCAACCAAGGGCTTATCTGTACCTGAGAGGTGAGGGGGAGGGCTGGTTCTGCTTCTGCTGGAGCAGAGGAGAAAGACGGCCCGGGACTGCAGTTTGTGAGCCATAAACAGGTTTTAAACTTTATTTCTCCCTTTGACTGATTTCGGTTTTTAGAGGTATTTTTTCCCCAGGATTTCCTCTCCTCAGTCTTACATGTAACCACTGGGTTTATACAATTTAAATCATAGGTGTAAGGGATGAGGCAACTAATTTAAATGTTTGAATCATGACTAGATGAACGTGGCCTCTATAGAACATTGAAGAATGGTGGGGACTGACTCAAACTAGAGGGTTTATTCCACACCTACATGAATTTAGTGAAACACAGTGTACAGGGCAGACAAAATAGTTTTAAGACTTGTGTTAAATAAACAGATCTAACTTGGTAAGGAGAAATCTTTTTTGAAAGGCTTATTGACAGGATAAAAGGGCCTATTGCAATAGGGATTGGGTGACTACTCATAAGATCTGCGAGCTTCTCAAAGGTCAGACAAAAATATTTTCTTTAAGGAAGAGTAAACAAGACCAGAAAGAACTGAGTATAGAAAAGTGGGAAGAAAAAATGGCTTGACTGGATAACAGATCAGAGAATGTTCTACCTTGATTGAGGCTAGCCAATTCCAAGGAGGGACCCTTAAAGAAGTTGAGGATGGGTCAAAGTTCAGTGGCCTGGGGGAAGGAGAAAATATAGCTGAAGTTTGGTTGACAAGCATATATTGTTCTGATTGATCAGTGAGCACAAGTTCAGCTAATCATTTATGAGGCAACAAATGGGTATATGGAGGGTCTGTGTCTGCCCTAGTCATAGGTAAATAAAGGAGTTCATCCTTCAGTCTTAATTAAGTCATATGGGGAAAGGTGGTTCCTTGCAGTACCTATTTTTGGAATTTAAGTTGGGGGAGATTTCTCTGACTTGCTGTTTCCAGGATCACAGGTCTCAGATAAAGGTCAATATTGTCAGTTACAAACAATGACATCTCATTTAAACGTTGCTGGTTCTGATACTTAAAAAAAAAAATTAGTAGTAACTTTAAGCACGTGTTTTTATTTTAATCTAATCTGAAATAATGATAATTTTTCATAGAAATGTATTTTGGATACCATGAAAATTGCTTATCTAGGGGAGAGCTGAATCCCAATTTTTCTAAACATCTCAAAGGCAGTGTCATTTGATGATGAGCTGAAGGTTACTGCCTGGACCACAGGATTGTTAATTTAAAACAAAATTGATCAGTATCTGCTTAAATAAGTGGATTTCTCTGATGGACTTTTTCCCCATAAAAATTCTCTGCAGACCCAAGAACAGTGATTTAGTTTTATAAAATTTAACTACAAAATGATGGTAGATATTAACTTAAATGTAATACATTCTTAGTTATTTTGTTATGATTGCAATCTCATGGAATTTTTATGTTTTTATTTGCCTTTCTCGAAAAAGGAGTTGAGTCTGGAATACATACAATATTTTATCTTTTTATGATGTTTACCTTTTTTTAATAAAGAATGTATTTAATTGAAAATATGCATTAGATAGTGCTCCTCTTACGTTTGAAAATAAATCATGCATGGATTTAAAAAATACTACTAATAAATGAGGATGAGGGGAAAGTACACCTAGGAAATGTATACCAAGGTATAGTCCGGGGAGAGGAAATCTGGGGGCAAAATACCTCTAAAAACCAAAATCTTTCAAAGGGAGAAATAAAGTTTAAAACCCATTTATTGCTCACAAACTACAGTTCCGGGCTGTCTTTCTCCTCTGCTCTGGAAGAAGCCAGCAAGAAAACAAGCCAGCCCCCTCCCCTTAACCTCTCAGGTTCAGACATGCCCTTGGTTGCCCAGATAATTACCCACTGACAAGGAAAAGAACTTGTCTCCACCCCTGAGGATATGCAAATGCACTAAAAGTAGGCTAGATACTCTGGAAATGTTACATTTTTACCCACAGGGCACTCCTCCAGAAATCTCGCCTTACAATCTGCTCTTTCCCCTTCTTCTACAATGGACCCTGGGCGAGAAAACTGGAGCACTGTGACCAGAGTAATGACATAACAATAGCAACAGCAATAAAATTATGACAATCCTCAAGCTGGAGGATTCAGCTAGGTTCAAAGTCTTATGCACATTAAGTCCATAGCTCGTCCATTCCACAGGCAGGCAGCAGCTGAGGATTCAGAGCAATCATCACTCGGCAGCTGCAGCCAGGGGGCGCATTCAGGCCACAAGGACTGTAGGAGAAAATAACCTTAAAGGCTGTAAGATACATGTTTTAATGACACCAGCATAGGCAAATCTTGTCCATCAGTTAGGATACATGCAAGAGAGTGGTCTTGTGATAAAACAGTGGCAGGAATGGGATCTCGTCCTGGTCTAGTATACCAGACTTTCACCCCCCTCCCTGTGGGAGCTACAGATGAGTGGATATATAGGGCTATGCGAGGTACATGCACTGGAGATAAACATAAAACAAAACTTCCCTGCAAGATGTTCTTACCTCCTGGATGTTTTGGGTATACTACCGTGACCTTTGGGAGCTATTCAGCTGTTACTCCAGGAATACACACAAGGCCAGCTTCCAGGCCTTTCCCTCAAGTTGCCAGAAGGGCCAGCCATCACTGGTTCATGTGTCAAAATGTCCAGAGCCAGGTCCATTCAACAGTGTCTCCAGGGCTTAATGCAGTAGGGGCTGGCAGCAGGATATTGCACTGCTGGCCATATACTGGCTTTAGTAGCTCTTTGGTTTGGATGGACAACTGTATAGGAGAGGCAGCAAAGTATGTGAGCATATCCACAGGGCTCAAAGCTCCTTTACAGGGTGTCTCATTCAAATGCCACAGCACCATCCATAGGGGAACTGACCAACACCATAGGCTATTGCTGTCTGACTTCAGGACAGATTTCAACAAACCGTTCTACCTCTCTATCATGCCTGCCACAGTAGGATTATACAGTACATGAAATTTCCACTTTATTCCTAATTGCTGCACCCATTCTTGTAACATATGTCCAGGGAAGTGTGCGCTGTGATCACTTTCAATCACCTGCGGCCAGTCATAGGCTGCAGAGACCCTCCACCCGTGAGGATATGCAGATGCACTAAAGCCAGGCGAGATACTCTGGAAATCTTACAATTTTACCCACAGGGCACTCCTCCAGAATTTGCTGATCTGCACAATGTGCAGGAAAAGCAATCAATAGTCCAGTAGCCATGTCCACACAGGTCATGACATACCGATATCCTTCTGATATGGGCAGAGGCCCAAAACAGTATATTTGCCACCTGACAAGGGGTATTGGCCCCCTGACTATTGTCCCATTTGGCGGTGGGACTCAGTGTGAGTCCCCCTTAGAGCACACAAGGCACTCCTTCCGGGCTCTGCTGACTTCTTCAAAGGTCAATGGCAAGCCCCAACTATGAACTACAGCCCACATTGTTTCTGCTCCGCGTGCAACAAATGCTGGTGCAGCCATTGGGCCATATCTGAGGCAGGCTTTCCTTCTAGCCAGTGCACCTGGGACAATGTGTCTCCTTCATCATTCCCTGGGGATGCCAAAGGCAAGTGGCCAGTCACATGATATACGGTAACAGTATTAGTCTAACGAGAGGCCCATAGGTCTTGCCACAACTCTTACCCCCAAAGGGGCTGGTGACCAGCCATCCAGTTGGCATGATACCATGTTGGTAGCCACAGGGTCAAGCCCTGATAGCCAACTCAGCTGTCAGTGCAGACAACTATGGCGGAATGCTCCTGGGTCATCACGAGCCATACTGGCCGCAACTCAGCCCATTGACGGCTCTTCTCTTCTCCATCCTCCATCCATATTGTCTAAGTCTCAGGATGGAAAGACACAGCCCTCCACTTTATAGGCTGCCCACGACTAGAACCATCTGTGTACCACGCATCTTCAGGTATAGGGGCTTTTCCCTCCTGAAAAGGAGTCTTGGCTACCAAGGGCTGAAAAGCAAGTTCTTCCTGCTTTCCACTGGTATAGGTCACTGGCCCCAATAAGTGTTGGAGTTCTCCACTTAAGAGAGGGTCCTGCACTGCTGTAAACATTCACCCCATTTGGCCATTGTAGGTGTCTATACCACGCCACTCCGTGGCCCTTGGGTCCAGCCTCGCAATGGGATAGGTGGTTATTACCTTGGTCGGAGCTGTTCCAGCAATGGGCTCTATAGCCAACAAGGCGTGGTACACCCCAGAGTGTTGTTTCTCTATCAAAGGGTACCAGACCTCTGCTCCTTTCCATAGTTGTGACCAGAATCCAACAGGTTCATGTGTCTGTTCAAGCTGCTGCCAAAGACCCCATCCATATCCATCTTGGTTACAAGAACATCTAGCTCACAGGGCCTTGATGAGTCCATTATATTCAAGGCCTGTACAGCCTTGACTGCACGCTTGGCAGCAGTAAAAGCAGCTTCACATGTCTCATTCAGTCCCACCTGATGCCCTTTCGGGCCAACCGGTATAAGGGCTTCAGAATTTCTGTCAAGTGCGGGATAACACTTTCCAGTAGCCCAAAAGACCCAAAAACTCATGTAATACTGCCACAGCGGTAGGCATGGGGAAAGTCTGGACCTTGTTTATAACTGCTTCAGGAACAACTTTGGTTTTACCCGACCATACAACCCCCAAGAATTTCAGACATACCGGATCTTGGTGCTGTTCACAGACCATCCTTTTTCCTGTAGATTCTGCAAAGCCTAGGAACTGCACCTTCTAAATCTGAAAGAGAATCAGATGTGAGCATAGTATCATCAATGTAGTGATATAACCCCACTGTTTGTGGTTTCCTCCATGTGGCTAAGTCCTGGGCTACAAGTCCATGACAGATGATGGGACTATGGAGATATCCCTGTCAAAGGACAGTGAATGTCCATTACCGGCCTTCCCACATGAAGGCAAACTGTTCCTGCCTTTCCTGTGCTATGTCAATAGAGAAGAAAGCATTAGCAAGGTCTACTACGTAATGATAAGTTCCCAGTTCGTGGCTGAGGGTGTCCAGAATTTCTGCACTAGAGGGGACATCAGCCTGCAAAGGGGGTGTGACTTTATTCAATTCCATGTACTGTACAGTCATACGCTAGGAGCCGTCTGGCTTTCTCACTGGCCACACTGGAGAATTAAAAGGAACTATGAGTGGGCTTTATGATGCCCACCCTCTCCAACTCCTGTAGAGTTTCCCTAATTTCCTTGTGTCCTCCAGGCAATTTATACTGTTTGATATTTGTCACCCACTGAGGTACGGGCAGAGCTACAGATGGGTGCTTAGCATGTCCACTTGCAAATGCCTTTATCACCTGTACCCTCAGCCTGAACTCACCTGCAGTGGTCTGTAATCACAGGCCCTGCAGGATATGTACCTAAAAAATATATTCAGGGATGGGAGAAATGTACACGGTATACTGCTTTGGGGGTAAACGACCTATCTCCAATGAGATTTGGGCTTTCTTCACTCTAATTGCCTTACCCCCATAGCCATCATCACAGCAGGGATCCCGGGAAAATGCTTAGGGTTGCCATGAAGCAAAGAACACTCAGCTCCTGTGTCCACCAGCGCCAGGACACGTTGTACATTCACAGGGGACCAATGAGTTGCTAATTCTACATGTGGCCTCTGCTCCCCACCATGTCCCCCAAAGTCGGGACTTTGACCCCTGCCTCACTCGAACCGTGATGCCCAATCATCCTCCTGTCGGGGTGAGGGCTCAGACGAATCCTATCTCCCATAAAGTATTGCGGGGATACAGGCCGGGTATGAGACCTTGACTCTGGTTTCAGTGTCCTGGACCTCACTGGCTGGAACTCCTGCTCTGGCTTTAATTGGTGCCACATAACAATATTCTATTGGGCTGCCCATCGAGTTTATCTTTCACTACCCTGGCCTTTATCAAATCAACCCACATCTGTGTCCTTGAGACCTTCACGGGACCTTTTGCACTTCTCCTTTCAGTAGTGGCCTGTACTTCCCTCCATGCCCTTATTGTTTCAACCTCCCCCAGATCTGCTAAATTACAAGTAGCCAGCCTCTCTTATGGGTTGCCCTAAGTGGGGGACAAGATTATTCACTAGGGACCCAAAGAGATGTGGGAGCTGTATGCAGCACCAGGTTTCTCATTCCTATAGTGAACACCTCATCAGAGCCCTGGGGGGTCCATATTACAGACGATGTTTTTCATACCCAATTCCCACAGTACCTGCTGGAGCATTGCATACATTTTCAAATTACTGGGAAATACGGTAAATCACCCTGATTAGGCCAAACTATGCTGATGGCAGCTGTCAGCCATTCCAGGAGTGTCTTATTCCGTGAGGTGTGACGGGCATTTTGCAACCGCTGCCAGAGGGAAGGGTGAGTCGTCAGGGAAGCCATTCCACTCATTTAAGTACCCGATACAACAATTTTTTCCACCCCCATAACCCAGAGACGTAAAAGCCAGGTAGGCAGAGATTCTGATGGCCTCTGCCTATACTGTACGCTCCTGTCCATCAGCTCATCCTGGGTATAGGGGCGGAGCATGGAGTGCTCCATAAACTGGGGAGGGGGCTGCTCCTCCCCATGAGGAGCCCGAGGTTGTTTTGTTTTTATTTTATTAATTACAGCTGGACGGGCCTTTAAAACAGGAGAAGATGGTACCTCCAGCAGTGGCCTGGGTTGCAGATCAGCCAATTGTCCCACATCCTCTTCTCCCTGGGTTCCTTCTCCACCATTTCTGGGGCTGAAGGTACTACTGTTTCATCCCCCTCCCCCACGGCCTCCTGCAATGCGGCTTTTCCTGCCATCTCCCCCCTCACCACTGCTAAGGAATCTTCTAGGAGCGTGACCTGCTTTTTCAGTAACTGTCTCTCCTCTTTATAACAGCATCCCACACGTTATCCCCCAGCTCCTCCAAGCGATGCTTTAGTGTGTCTCTCTCCTGCCTGAGTCCTTTGATAATTCTTTCTTTCTCCTGTATAACATTTTCCACTATCTCAATGAAAAGAGACCCTACAATGCCAGCCACGACACGGCCCCATAAGGTCTCCAAGCAGTCTTCCAACTCAGGGAGGGCTAATTCTGCAGTTTCCGGTGTTTCCACCCTTCCCCACTTCTGGGGAAGGCCCCACCCCTCTAGGAGGTACTTTACCCTAGACCAATTTCCCCTAGAGGTTCCCAAGTTGGAAGCACAACTGCTGGGGGGAAAACAGGTGAAGTGGCACCCTCTGTCGCTGCATCGGCTGGGGCCTCCCCACCATCCACAGGAGCAGCCCTTCCAAAGGTCGCACCCTTTATAACAGATTTTGGGTTCAGAGCCACCCAGCTGACTGCGCCAGGTCTAAGTCCAGTGAGAGGAAATCCCGGGGCAAAATACCTCTAAAAACCGAAATCAGTCAAAGGGAGAAATAAAGTTTAAAACTCATTTATTGCTCACAAACTGCAGTCCCAGGCCATCTTTCTCCTCTGCTCTGGAAGAAGCATGCAAGCAAGCCAGCCACCTCCCCTGAAACTCTCAGGTTCAAACACGCCCTCCATTGCCCAGGTAATTACCCACTGATTTGGAGTTAAACTCTCCCCCCACCACCCCGAGGATATGCAAATTAGCTAAAGCCAGGGGAGATAGTCTGAAAATGTTACAGTATTACCCACACAAGGGGTGGTTAAGTATAGCAATATTAATATCAGACAAATTTTCAAGCTAAAAGTATTAATAGGAATAGAGAAGGACACTGAGGGACTTTTATTTCCAGTGTGGAAAAACAAGATATTCCGGAAAGCCCTCCTGAAGCAAAATACCTACGGGCTAAAATACAAAAACATACTAGCAACAAGAAGCCCAGATAACAAGAAGCCAAGGAAAATCCCCTGAAATCTTCCGGTACAATAAAACCTAGGAGCTGAAATCAGAGTCATAAACACACCAGACTGGTTTCCCTGTTGCAAATATCATTTTGAAAATTCAGAGCTTTGTGAATTAATATCTGCCTCTTTGGGTAAAGGATTCCAGGCCCTTAAACCATACTGGAGATAACTAGCATAAAGCCAGGTCCCTTTGAGAAAGTGTAGGCTGGAGAAAAAAAAAGAAAAGCTAGCAAAGATTCATAAGAAAACCTGTTTGTCTCAGTAGGGCCCTGTGGAGGAGGACAGAAGAAATGTGCCACAGGATTTAAACACACACCTCCCTAAGAGTCTAGAGTTTCAGAGAAAACAGCCTGAAATTAAAGAGATGTGGGTTTGTAGCGCCACCTAGTGCCTTATAAAGGCAAATATAAGTCCCTTCAGGAGGGAAGCATCTTGAAGTTCTCTAGATACACACATTGGTTGGTTATTTATGCAATATTTACTGAACAACTATTACGTTTCAGGCACTCTACTAGGAACTTAGGATGTCCAAATAAAAACTCCTAACAAATGTGACCAAATCAAAGAGTAAACTGATCAGGTTTCCAAATAAGAGTTTTAGATCCCTTCCCTCTCTCTAACATAAAATTTCAGATTTTGAAAGTAACAGAGATGATAAAATAACTATTCACTTAATGTTTAAATAAATAAAAAATGGAATAATATCAAGAAGCAAGAGACAATCAAAACCAGGACAATTTTAAAAAATAACAAGATAGAACTTCTAAAAATGAGAGATATAGATACTCCATAATGGTAAAATAAAAATCCACTAATAAGATGTAACAGTCAGGACCTTGTATGCACCTGACCACACAGCCACTAATCATGGAGGGCAATAAATGGCAGAATTAGAAGGAGAACCTCAAGTTTACAAATGTGGGGCAAGCTTTCAATATACTACTCTTAGAAATTCATATAAAAAGCAAAGAAAAATGCTTCTGGTTGTAGAAGATTTGAACATAATGAGCAAACTTGATGATTCCTGCACTTATAGCTAATACCTGACTTTTTTTCAGAACACACATTTAATAATTTCAAAAATTCAACCGTGGCTTCAGAAACAGTCACAATAACTACCAAAGAATCAGTTTGTGTACACTGCACTCTTTTATCATAATCTCATTAAATAGCAATACAAGGGATTTTTTAAAGATAGTAAAACTAAAACAATCTTCCCATATGCTAGGAAACTAAAACTAAAAGCACATCTTCTAAATACCACAGATTAGAATGGATACCATAAAGGAAAGGATACAGTAGCATGAAATAAATATGAATGGGAATAATACATATGAAGATTGTAGGATGTATCTTGAGTGGTACTAAAAGGGAAATACATAATATTAAATGCATATATTAAAGAACAAGAAACACTGAATATATGTAAACTAGGTATTCAACCAAAGAAGCTAGAAAAAAAGAGAGTAAATAGAATTAAGTAGAAATAATTGGATTTAGAATCCTTAGAACGTGTTGTACTCTTGCAAATTATGTCTGGTTTTTCTATTTCAGTTCTACATACATTATTGCTAATGTATAGAAAGGCTATGAATTTTTATGTGGTGCTGATATAACCACCAACCTTGTTGAGTTTTATTAAATCTAATTGTTCATGGATTCTCATGAGAGAATGCTATGAATAACCTTTATAAAAAAACAAGAGAAAAGGAAAAGTTTTCAAGAAAAAAGTTTATAAACCAGTTGTGATTATAAGTAAATGTGATAGGCAATAAAAAAATCTCTTCTATACCCTTCAATCCAAATGATATCAAGCACAATTGGGTTTTACAGGTTTTAGTGAAATGTAAGGAATTTATAAACCCTGTTTTATAGAAGTTGTCTCAATAGAGAAATAGTTCTCTTCCTTTTTTTCTTTTGAAAATGCATAACCTTATCATCTAAACTGGACAAGAATACAAAAAGGAAAAAGAGAAAGAAAGAAAAAGAAAATTATAGTCTTATCTCACAAACATTCATTTAAGAAAATAACTTTATTTAAAACACAAGCAAATGTAATCGGGGACCATTAATTAAAAAAATCAGAGTATATCACGTAGGCTTTATTGCAAGCATGGAAGAAAAGTTTAAGCATCATACATTTGCCAGTGTAACATACTGATAGAGGAGAAACTATGTGGTCATCTCCACAGCTACTAGGAAAAGTATTTAGTAGAATATAACACTCTTCCAACATAAACATTTTCAACAGATTAGAACAAGAAGGAACTTACATTATTTGAGTATGTCTGTAAAAATCCAAGAGAATCTATAAACAACTAGATTTAATGTGGCTCAGCGGGTTTGGTGGATATATGAGCACCACATAAAAGTCATAGCCTAATACATTAGCAGTGACCTGTCTGGAACTGAAATAGAAAAAACAGACATCATTCACAAGAATACAACACATTCTAAGGATTTTAAGAAAAAATATTCCATGCCTATGTGAATAAAACTATGAAATGTTAGTGAAGGATACAAAACAAGATTCACTCAAATAAAGAGGTAGACACTGCACTACGTTTATGCTTTGTGATGACTCAATAGGCTAAAATGTACATAAATTCCCAAATAACCTAAATATTCATTGTCACTCCACAACGCCCCCCCCCCCTCCCTGGGTTTTTGGTAAAAGACTGTAAAATTCACGTTGATGAGCAAAAGAGTCAAGGTGTTTCTTAAAAAATAAGAAAAAGGCAAAGAAAGAAGAATGAACGATGGTGGGTCTTGACATAGGGCAGCCAATTTAAGAGGGTTTAGGGTCATCCTAGAGATACAGCCCTGAGCTGTTAGAAACTATGTTAATGTTTTTTTCAGGTCTTTATAGGCCACGTTGAGGAGAGGGCTCAGAGGAACCTGGCTAGTTTGGTCTAAATTTTACCTGCTGTTACTTGGGCTAATAGCTTAATTACTAACAGAAAACGTTTTTAATGTAATGGATTAGAGCAGGGATACTGGAACTAAACTACCTGAGTAAGAATCCCATCATTTACTAACTATGACACTGGGCAAAAAAATTTAAGCTTTGGGTGACTCAGTAAATCCGTGGATAAAATTAGGACAGCAATAGTTCACAGGTGTGTTATGGGTATTAGGACTTAACATCTGGTTAGCAGTTGGAAATGTGTCTAGCTGTTCGTAAAAAAAAAAAAAAAGTTTTTTAAGTAAATGAAAACTGGAAGGAGTTGGATGCAATCTGCACCCAAGTCTTTTGTGGGCCCTGGGCACTTTGGCTTTCCTGGGCCCCTTCCTCCATTAAAATAATAGAAATACTAGCGTTATTTAAATTCTGTACAGATTAATATACTAATATATTAAAACGTTTTCGTCGACCTAAAAGTTTTTTTCTTTTGTTATTATTAGAAATTAGAGTATTTTCGTGAGCCTCTAAAAGTACTGTGGGCCTACTGTGCCTAATTTAGGATGTCGGCCCTGAATGCACCTAAAGATGAAATAAAAGAACATACAGTTTTTCCAGCAGGAAATACAGCTGGGGGCAGTCCTCCAAGTCTCGCCGGCGAAAGCACACAGCTGCAGGAAGCGCACCGACGCCTCCAGACCCAACTTAGCGTAGCGTAACGTGGCGTGTACGCAACGTGCGGGCGACGGGACATGGGGGCGAAGACGGACCAATGAAGAAGCAGGCTTTGAGGGGCAGGCAGGGCGGACCAATGAGGAAGCAGTGTGGGGGCGCGGCTATGAGCCGCCGGAGGCGGGGCTTGTCTCGCTAAACTTTCCACCCTTGCGTGGCCTTGCTGGGAGGAAGACTGCCCATTTTCAAGACTTCGCACTTCCCCTTTCACTCCAAGTGTGTTTTTTCGTGTTTGCGTGACTATTTGGTTAGTAGCATTTTTTTTTTAATTCTGGTACATGCTGCATATGGCTATACCTTGAAAACGTTATGCTAAAAGCCAGACACAAAAGGGCACAGGTTGTAAGATTGTTTATATAAGGTGCCCAGAATAGGTGACTCCGCAGAGACAGAGAGTGGACTACTGGTTGCTTAGGGCATGGTGAGGGGAGGGTGGAAGATGCCAGCCAAGGGAAACAGGGCTTCTTCTTGATGAAAAGGTTTTAAAATGGACTATGGTGATGGATGCACAACTCCATTATTTACTGAAAGCCACTGAACTGTACATTGTAAATGGGTGAATTGTATGTCATGTGAATTGTGTCTCAGGGAAGTCATTACAGAAAACAACAAAAACCCAAAAGGGAGAGTCATAAACTGAGTTTAAAAACCTAAGAAACTGAGAACAGGTTTTTTTTTAATATAATTTTATTATCATTAATTTACAATTACATGTGCAATATTACGATTATTAAACTACCCCTTCATCAGGTCCCCCCCCCACCAACCCCATTACAGTCACTGTCCATCAGCGTAGTGAGATGCTATAGAATCACTACTTGTCTTCTCTGAGTTGTACTGCCCTCCCCTGGTTAGTAGCATTTTAGGGAAATCATGTCTTAATTTAAAGCAATTCACTAACTGTGATCTTAGACCAGCATCAGCCTCATCACCTGGATATTAAAGTCAAATTAGTGGATCCTACTCCAGATCTGGAGAATCAGAAACTGTTCGGTGGGGCCCAGCAACCTATGTTTAAAAAAAATACTTTAGGTGAATTTGGTGCACACTCAAGTTTGAGACTGCTTCAAAGTATTGTGTGCCCCTTAAGATGCTGAAAGTAATCTTTCAAACGCCAGCATAGCTAAACCAAGTTGTTTAGCTCAAATCCAAAGTAGTGCTTAGGCTTATCCATTGAGACCATGACTCCAGAAGATAAAGTAAAAAATAAATTATATATCCAGGAAGAGGAGCTTTTAGGATAAGAATTCGAATCAACAATGAATGCAGAATTCCAATTCTCTGCAGATTTTTATTAATCATAACATCTCATTTACAGAAGTTTTGCCATCCTCTCATTCATACTTCTCCAGGCAAAGGTAATCCACGGTAAATCATGACTTCCCAGTAACTAGGCCCGTAACAGAATTAAATTCTATTTTTATAATTCAGAAAATAAAATGAACAAGCTAAAACACCTTATTGAGGCTCTTCCACTCAGGTAATGATCTCCTTTTGATGATCAATGTGCAGCAAACCAGGACGGGTTGGATTTGGAAAGGATATACATACTAATCAACCACTCTCAGGAAGATCAGACTTTCCATATTTCATAACTTCTATGGGCTGATTTACATTTTCAGTTATTTTTGCATTCATTTCTTCTCTGCATTCATATATCTCCCCTAATTGAAGAAATAAAAAGGGTTTATTTGTTAGGTGCCATATGCTATACAGTGTTAATATTTGCTATACAATGAATAAGGTTCTTTTTACACGCGCTCTCATAATTTGCTATGAGATATCTCTGCCCCTGTTTAACCCACATTTTTGTCATTATTAGCATGAACAGGTAATGATTCAAATCATGCTTTGTCAAGAGATAGTCCTGAAAATATGATCTCTGTTACAAATCCCCCAACTACCCTTGTTGTGGGGGGGGATTTAAATAGTTCAAATGCTTATATTCTCTCCCTTTAGTTTTTGACCTGAAGAGAATTGGCCACTCTTATTTTCATTTTAATTCAGTGGTTAAGGAAAATGTAAAAGTTGCTAACAATTGTTAAGTGCTTACTAAATGTCCATAACTGTTCTAAGAGCCTATAAGGAGTTATCTCACCTAATCCTTACAATAACTCTCAGTAGTTACTATTATTATCCTTGTTGTATATATGAGGAAAGTGAGACCCAGAAAGGCTAAGTCACATTCAGTTGAACCACTGTGACAACTCAGCTCTGGCTTCTATCCCTGTTTTTGTAGACATATGTGTACTTAAGTCATCCTGCAAATACTTATTGAGAGCCTACAGTACCTCTGAATAGCTTTAGGCATTGGAGAGTCAGCAGACAAAAGGACTAACTTGCCAGTGGAGCTTAAATTCTTGAGAATGGGGAAGGGAAACAAAAATAAATACATTGCTGTCAATTAGTGCTACTTGTAATGAAGAAGAATGAATAGAGCAAGTTAAGAATGGGATGGAAGGGTGCCATCTTACACCTGAAAGTCTCCCAAATACGGTAACATTTCATCCACTCAACTCCCCAATGTGGGGAGTATTTCAGTTATATAACAGGTGTCATATCCAGCTGAAACACCAAATACATGACAAGGTCTATCTACTCACCTTCCTCTTTTCCTTCTGCCTTTTCCTTCCACAGTAGACAGTAGGCTTCTCTTTGCTGTCTAGGCTCTTAACCCTCCCTTTTGTAGTAGCAGTTTGCTTCTTGCATTCCTTTTGAGTCCTCAATTTCTCTCACCTTTCTTCTTCTCCATTTTTTCCTCTTGTTTCCTAAACACCAGTCATAATTTGGCTGTACTATTATATTGGTTCATATTTATTTATGAAATACAGCTTAACATTCACCACTAAACAAAATTCTAAAACATTACTCCTTCACTTCTCTACAATTCCTGTTCCTTGTCCATGGTAATAAAATTCATGGTTTATGAAAGTAAACGCCACTCAAGTGCTAATGCTCATGTAAAGAAAAGGAGGCTTTTTTTTTCTGTTTAGCATGGCATACCCATGCTATGAAAATGAAGTTCAAGAACTTCAAATTTCCTCCAAAGTTGATCTCTACTCTCTTAAGTGTCTTTTCCTACAGCCAGGGTTTGGAGGACAGGAGACTGTGGAAGATGTTTCATCTGAATAAAGTATAAAAAATAGTCTTCAAAAAGGAATTTTCTTGTAATTTTGGGGTTCACAGCTGATCTAAGTATTCAAAACTAGATGACAGAACAGTCATAAAAAGCAAATAGTTGTAGAACTCAAGTTATGGTCAATGATAGATATCTAACTGAAAATTGTGAAAATATAGTAAAGAATTAACCTTATTGTAGGCGAGGTGTAACTTTTGCTTTTTGTTGGGAGGTGAACTCTAGGCCCTTGAGATGACCTGCATAGTAAGAGTATCTTTGTTTACCAGGAGGCCTTGGGCTTCACCAGATTGTCTAATAATGTCATTTATGTTGGGGGCTTCAGCCATGTGATAACTGAAATACCTCTAGAGGGATTGGAAACTAAAGATCAGTGTGGTGGGTCATCAATTCTATTTATGTGATTGTGGTTAAAACTGTAATATTCCCACAATATTTCTCCTGGCTTTAGTGCATCTGCGTATCAGTAGGCATTCAGCGGTGGAAAGAAGTATGGCCTTAGTGTATTTGCATCAGTCCTCAGGGATGGAGAGAAGTTCTTCCCCGTATCAATAATTACCTGGGCCACGGAGGGCTTATCTGTACCGGAGAGGTGAAAGGGAGGGCCATTCTGCTTCTGCCTGAGCAGGAAAGAGAGATGGCCCCTGACTGCTGTTTATGAGCAATAAATGGGTTTTAAACTTTATTTCTCCTTTTGACTGATTTCGGTTTTAGAGGTATTTTGCCCCGGGATTTCCTCTCCCTGATCTTACAGTGATAAAAAGCAAATGAAAGTCTGGACACCAAGACTTGGGTAACTTTCCTATTTGTCAACATGTTTTGGTTGCCACACAATGTTGCAGAGAGGATGACACCACTGGAAAAGGACTACTAGAAGCTCTGAGTTTGGAACCCTCCTAGATTCTCCTCCATGTGCCTTTAATAAACCCTAACCCTGAGTATAATAGCTTTTAATGAGTTCTGTGAGTCGTTTTAGTGATTTATCAAATCTGAGTTTTGGAGACCCTGAACTTTGCAGTTAGTACCAGATATGAGAGCAGTCTTATGGACTGTTCCTTAACTTTGTGCTATGTCACAGTGATATTCATATTACTGTATTGTGTTCCTTAAAATTTGGGATGAATATTTTCGCCTTAATTTAATGAGTTTGGTAGTTCCTGTACAAGCTCAAGTCTATTCACCTGCTTGCAGATTTCCAAAGAGTGATAAACACCGTTTTTAGGTCTTAGTGAAAGATAAAGGAAAATAAAGGCAATTAGCTGTGAGCTTCCTTTATGTTTACTAAACTGAGGGCTCCAGAGGTTAAGGACAACCTTATCTTTCATTGTATCTCTAGTGCCCATGCCAGTGCCTGGCTCAAAGACATTCAATGACTATCTCTTAAGAATATTGAGTTATAAAAACATATCCTGATTTACAGCCATGGTACAATTTACCAGGGAAGTTTGACACATGTCAAGAATCACCTTATAAAACTTCATGACTGACCTTCCTTGCTCCCTAATACCTCCTCGCCCCTTCATCCCTCCTCACCATCTCACCCTCCTCGCCCCCTCACCCTCCTCACCCCCTCACCCACCCTCACCATCTCACCCTCCTCGCCCCCTCACCCACCCTCACCATCTCACCCTCCTCGCCCCCGGACCCCTCTTCACCATCTCACCCTCCTCGCCCCCTCACCCACCCTCACCATCTCACTTTCGTCGCCCTCTCATCCCTCCTCACCCCCTCACCCCCTTACCCTTCCTCGCCCCTTTAACCCTCCTCACATCTCACCCTCCTCGCCCTCTCTCCTCTCCTCGCCCCCCACCTCTCCTCACCCTCTCAACTCTCCTCCCCACTTTGCCCATCTCCCTTCCTCCCTTAACACTCCTCACCCCCTTACAACTATGCACCCCCATGTGCCCCACGCCCACCTAAGGGTCCCCTTCTTGCCCACCCATGAGACAGGGACCGTGGGTGTAGTCAGAGTAGGGTGAGGGCCTCCAGAAAAAGCAGGACGGGATAGTTACAGTCAGCAATGTAACAATGGGCAAAGAAGTCCCTATAGAAACTCTGTGTTAAGCATTAAGCTCCAGGGTCATTCTTCAGTAAGATCAGTGGGTGTTCCCCAGATAAAGAAGAGTACCCCATGTTGTTATTATGCTAACCACTTGTAAGATTCGCTTTAGCATGCTAAAAGGCCCAGGACAAACTGGGCAACTAATTTAGCATGCAGACCCAGCTGTAAACAACATAGTAAAAGGCAGGGACGATTCACCTTAAAGATAAGATTGCATTTTAACACCCAGGAAGTTTAAGAAGCAAGATTCTTAACTTACTCTTTAGCAAGCAAACAATACCTCAGCCCACCTTGGGGGCTGGGCAGGCTGCCTTTTGATATGTGCCTAGCCCAGGAAGCAGGTGTTCAGAGAGAAATCCTGGGGGCTGAATTCCTTGTGTTAAGTTAATTCAGGGTGTTCAGACACACATGGCAGGTCTACACCCCTAAACCCTTTTTTCATGTTCTCAAAAAATCCTCATCTGCCTATAAAACCCCTATACAATGCAGCACACTGGACTCTCTTTTCCCCTTCTGGCGTGAGCCGGGAGCTCTGGCCTATCACTTTATTTCTAAATAAAAGCCTGTACCTGGCTCTCCTACCTTGCCTGTTTGCTAAGCTCATTCTTTGGCTTCATGAACAAGAACCCCAGCATCACCCACACTGCTCTGTGAAACCAGTGTGTGAAGCCACGAAGAAGCCAGGCACATAGACGTTGCTCCTTTTCCCAGTTTTTCAGTATGAAGTTGATAAGTAGCAGCATAGACCCAGGTCTGAGTATGAAACAATTAGGTGGTTTGTATGTTAATTTCAATGCAGACAAACTACAGTCAAGTAAGAGAACCCTAACACAGACCAAGGAGAAAAAAAAAATGAGTTTCTGCAGAAAGCTGTCATTACTCCTGATTTTGAAAAAACTGTCCCACCATATAGTGAATCAGAGTATCAACTTCAGAAAAAATGCAGTAAAGAACAACAAAAAACAGCAGGTGATGGCTGGTGTGGGTAAAATTGTAACCATTCCAGAGTATCTCGCCTTGCTTTAGTGCATTTCCATATCCTCAGGAATGGAGAGATAATCATCTCCATGTCAATGGGTACTTAATTACCTGGGCAACCCAGGGCTTGTCTGAACTTGAGAGTTTAAGGGGAGGGACTGACTTGCTTGCTGGCTGCTTCCTTCCTGAGCAAGGGGGAGAGATGGCCCTGGACTGCAGTTTGTAAGCAATAAACGGGTTTTAAACTTCATTTTTCCCTTTGACATTTCAGTTTTTAGAGGTATTTTGCCCCAGGTTTCTTCTGCCCAGACTTACACCTGGTGCAGTCGGCAGGGGGCCTCTAAACCCAAAATCTGTCATAATGGGTGCGATATTTGGGAGGGCTGCTCCTGTGGATGGTGGGGAGGCCCCAGTGGATGCAGCGGCAGAGGGAGCCGCTTCACCTGTTACTATCCCCCCAGCTGTGGGGCTTCCAACTTGGGAACCCCTAGTGGGGAACTGGTCTAGGGTAAAGTACCTCTTAGAGGGGTGGGCCTTCCACAGAACTGGGAAAGGGTGGAAACACCGGAAGCTGCAGAATTAGCCGTCCCTGAGTTGGAAGACTGCTTGGAGACCTTATGGGGCAGTGTAGTGGCTGACATTGTAGGGTCTCGTTTCATCGAGATAGTGGAAAATGTTATACAGGAGAAAGAGCATTATCGAAAGGGTTAGCCAGGAGAGAGAGAGACTTAGGAGGGAGAGAGACACCCTTCAGCATCACTTGGAGGAGTTGGGTGATAATCTATGGCATGCTGTTAAAGAAGAGAGAGTTATACTAAGACAGGTCACGCTCCTACAAGGTTCCTTAGCAGCAGCGAGGAGGGAGACTGCAGGAAAAGTCGCGTTGCAGAAGGCCCTGGGGAAGGGGAGGAAAGAGGAGTGTCTTCAGCCCCAGAAATGGTGGAGGAGGAGCCTTTGGTGGAGAAGCCCGAGGGAGAAGAGGAGGCAGGGCCATTGGCGGATCTGCTACTCAGACCACCTCGGGTGGTACCATCTTCTTCTGTTTTAAAGGCCCGTCCAGCTGTAATTAAGAAAATAAAAATGAAACAACCACGGGCACCTCAGGGGGAGGAGCAGCCCCCTCCCCAGTTTGTGGAGCACTCCATGCTCTGCCCCTATACCCAGGATGAGCTGGTGGACAGGAGCGTACAGTATAGGCAGAGGCCATCAGAATCTCTGCCTACCTGGCTTTTACGTCTCTGGGTTATGGGGGTGGAAAACATTGTTCTGTCAGGTACTGAGAGAAGTAGAATGGCTTCCATGAAACTCACCCTTCTGGCAGCGGTTGCAAAATGCCCATCACGCCTCAGGGAATCAGACACTCCAGGAATAGCTGACAGCTGCCATCAGGATAGTTTTGCCTAATCAGGCTGATTTACCATATTTTCCCCGTAGTTGGAAAATGTATGCAGAGCTCCAACAGGTATTGTGGGAATTGGGTATGAAAAATATCTATAATGTGGACCCCCAGGGCCCTCATGAGGAATGTTCACTATAGGAATGAGAAATCTGGGGCTGCATACAGCTCCCACATCTCTCTTTGGGTCCCTAGTGACTACTCTTGCCCCCCTCAAAGGGCAATCCATAAGTGAGGCTACTCGTACTTTAGCAGATCTGGGGGAGGTTGATAAAATTAGGGCACGGAGAGAAGTATGGGCCATGACTGAAAAGAGAAGTGCAAAAGGCCCCTTGAAGGTCTTGAGGACCCAGATGTGGGTTGATTTGATAAAGGCCAGGGTGGTGAAGGAAAAACTCGATGGGCAGCCCAACAGAATATTGTTAGAACTGTGGCACCAATTAAAGCCAGAGCAGCAGTTCCAGCCACTGAGGTCCAGGACACAGAAACCAGAGTCAAGGCCTCATGCCCAACTTCTGTGTCCCTGCAAAACTTCACGGGAGACAGTACTCAGGATTCACCTGAGCCCTCACCCCCACAGGAGGATGGTTGGTCATCGCAGTTTGAATGAGGGGGTGGGTGAAGGTCCCCACCTTGGGGGACATGGTGGGGACCAGAGGCCACATGTAGAATTAGCAATACATTGGTCCCCTGTGAACGTAAAATGTGTTCTGGTGCTGGTGGACATGGAGGCTGAGTTTTCTCTGATTCTTGGCAGCCCTGAGTGTTTTTTCCAGGACCCCTGCTGTGAGAGATGGCTATGGGGGTAAGGCAGTAGAGTGACGAAAGCCCAAATCTCATTGGGGATAGGACATTTACCCCCAAAGGAGTATACTGAGTACATTTCTCCCATCCCTGAATATATTTTGTGGGTAGGTATCCTGCAGAGCCTGTGGTTACAGACCACTGCAGGTGAGTTCAGACTGATGGTACGTGTGGTAATGGCAGTTCTGAGGGGACATGCTAAGCACCCACCTGTAGCTCTGCCTGTACCTTGACAGGTGACAGATACTAAGCAGTGTAAATTGCCTGTGGGGCACAAGGAAATTGGAGAAACTTTACAGGAGTTGGAGAGGGTGGGCATCATAAAGCCCACTCATAGTCCTTTTAATTCCCCAGTGCGGCCAGTGAGAAAGCCAGACAGCTACTGGTGTATGACTGTAGACATCAGGAATTGAATAAAGTCAGATACCTTTTGCATGCTACTGTCCCCTCTACAGCAGACATTCTGGACACCCTTAGCCACGAACTGGGAACATATCATTATGTAGTAGACCTTGCTAATGCTTTCTTCGCTGCTGAACTAGCACAGGAAAGCCAGGAACATTTATGTCAGAGGGCCGGCAGTGGACATTCACTGTCCTTCCACAGGGATATCTCCACAGTCCCACCATCTGTCATGGACTTGTAGCCCAGGACTTGTCGACATGGAGGAAACTGAAAACAGTGTAGTTGTATCACTACACTGATGACATTATGCTCACATCTGATTCTCTTTCAGAGTTCGAAGGCTCAGTTCCTAGACTGTTGCAGGAAAAAGGATGGGCTGTGAACAGCACCAAGGTTCAGGGACCTGGTTTGTGAAATTCTTGAGGGTTGCCTGGTCAGGTAAAACTAAAGTTGTCCCTGAAGCAGGTATAGACAAGGTCCAGGCTTTCCCCACCCATACCACTGTGGCAGTATTACATGAGCTTTTGGGTCTTTGGGGCTACTGGAGAGTGTTTATCCCGCACTTGGCACAAATTCTGAAGCCCTTGTATCAGTTGGTATGAAAGGGCATCAGGTGGGACTGGGATGAGACACATGCAGCTGCTTTTACTGCTGCCAAGCATGTAGTCAAGCTGTACAGGCCTTGAATGTAATGGACTCATCAAGGCCCTGTAAACTAGATGTTCCTGTAACTGAAGATGGTTATGGATGGGGTCTTTGGCAGCAGTTTAAATGGACATGCCAGCCTTTTGGATTCTGGTCACAACTATGGAAAGGAGCAGAGGTCCACTATACCTTGATAGAGAAGCAACTGGCTGCTGTGTATCACACCTTGCTGGCTATGGAGCCCATTGCTAGAACAGCTCCAGTCAAGGTAATAACCACCTATCCAATCGCAGTGTGGGTGCAAGATTGGACCCAAAGGTCACGGAGTGGCATGGCACAGACACCTACACTGGCCAAATGGGGCATATATTTACAGCAGTGCAGCGCTCTCTTTACTAGCCCCTTAAGTGGAGAACTCCAACGCTTATTGGGGCCAGTGACCTATAACCAGTGGAAAGCAGGAAGAACTTGCTTTTGAGTCATTGGTAGCTGCAACTCCTTATCAAGAGGGAAAAGCCCCTACACCTGAAGATCCTTGGTACATAGACGGTTCTAATCGAGGGCAGCCCCCAAACTGGAGGGCTATGGCTTTCCATTCTAAGACTGAGACAATATGGATGGAGGATGGAGAGGGGAAGACAGTCAGTGGGCTGAGCTGTGGGCAGTATGGTTCGTGATTACCCAGGAGACTTCCCGCATAGTTGTCTGCACTGACAGCTGGGCCGCCTATGGGGGCTTGATCCTGTGGCCTCTGACATGGTATCATGCCGACTGGATGATTGGTCACTGGCCCCTTTGGGGGCAAGCATTGTGGAAAGATCTATGGGCCTCTTGTCAGACCAAGACTGTTACTATATATCAT
>JAVSCE010002579.1:0-66437 GCA_032199065.1 Smutsia gigantea | reverse complement strand
GAGACCCCCAAGAAGGGAGGCCCTGTAGGAGGTACCCTCTCTCTCCCCCCAGAGAACAGCTTTGCTCCAGGGCCTTTCGGGAGACAGTTGTAGCCACTATTCTCAAAAGACTAGAGACCCCAGACCCTTCCACAGGGACCCGAAGCTCCCTCTTACTTTGAGAGGGAGACCTTGATAAGGCAACCCTCTCCCCCAACCCCTACAAAAGTTTTCTCCCCAGCCCCTCAGAACATCTTGCATTCTCACCCCTCTTACAGGAAAATCTGAAGGGTAAATGGGACTTTAGGATGTCAGAGGAAGGGAATGGGAAAGCGTAATCATTTAGGAATATTTCTGACAAGGTCTTAGGATAATTTATTTTACAGTCCCCTTTAGCACCTTGTTAAAAATTCCTTCAAATCTGTCTCTTCAAACCTCCAGAATTAGCAATGTCTGTGTGTGTGCGTCATGACTGGGGAGTGAGAACAAGGCCTAGATTCTGCATTTTTAACAAAAGCCTCAGGAGTTCTAATGCACATTAATGTAAGAGAAACACGGAGAGGGTACAGGAGGAGGGAAATGGATGGGCAGGTCAGATAAGAACATGCTGAGCCTGAGTCCACATGGAGAGAGGTGAGTGGCTCATATCACAGAGGTCAGCTGGTCAGGCAGGGCCTTGCCATGTGACTCAGTGACTCACACCTCTGCCAGGGATCACATGTAGATAGATCCTCAGGGAAGACAGGGATAAAGAAGCACTGTCCTGTCTCCCCTAGGCCAAGAAGAGGGGTAAGGGTGTGTGTGTGTATAAGAAGAGGGGTAAGGGTGTGTGTGTGTGTGTGTGTAAGAAGAGGGGTAAGGGTGTGTGTGTCCTCAGGGAAGACAGGGATAAAGAAGCACTGTCCTGTCTCCCCTAGGCCAAGAAGAGGGGTAAGGGTGTGTGTGTCCTCAGGGAAGACAGGGATGAAGAGGGGTAAGGGGGCATGGTGTGTGTGTGTGTGTGTGTGTGTGTGTCCGTGTCCCTTTAGAGCCCCTGCTTCCTTGGGAGTGCACAGCTCAAAGACTGGACATGGGGGAGGGGACCCATCCACTCAATTCAAAGAGGAGATCCAGTTATAGACTGGGGAGACACCTGGTGGACAAATAACAAGAAGCACAGAAACAAAGGCAATGAAAATATTTTTTAATTAAAAGTGGAAAAGGCTCTACAAAAAGTCCTGACTGCATCCACTTCAGTGGTCTCAGTCAGCATACCATCAGCGTCCAGGTGGTAGGCACCCTGGACTCAGAGCTTCCTCCCATGGCTCTCTGGTCAAGCTTCCACATCTAGGGACCTGCTATTACAGGGCCAAACACCTGGCATCTGGTGGTAGCGCCACCTCACAGCAGGCCCCAGAGTAGGGAACAGAGAAGCTTAGTACACAGGTTATCCTGTGGCTCTGAAAACCCAGGCTGGCACTTTGGCAAGAAGTCCCTTATTCCCCTCCAGGCTTGGGGACCTGATCCCACTTTTGAACTCAACTTGCTCATTTCCACCTCAGGGCCTCTATTTACTTTTCCCTCTGCTTGGATCCCACTTTCTCCAGATGTTCACATGGCTCAATCCTAGCTCTTTAGGCCTCAGCTTGAATGTCCTCTGCTCCAAGATACCTTTTCAGACCTTAATCTAAACTAGCTGTAAGCACTATCACACTGGTTTTATTTTAAAACACTTTTCACTATCTAAAATTATGCTTTATGTTCATTTGTCCATTGTGTGTCTTGTCTCCCACCAGATTACAGGCTCCATGGAAGCAGGGACCTCATCTGTTGTCAGTGCTGTATTCCCTGGACTTAGAACAAGGCCTAGCACACAGTTCTCCAATATCCGCTAAACTGAATTTTCTCACTGTGGAGCCCTGCCCTAGGCTAGGCCCCTCAGACTGAGAAGGGTCCCTAGCTCAGGACCACAGGACAGATGCAGCCCTAGCAGAGGGCCAAGAAAGCCTAGGCCCCAGCCTGTCCTGTCCTGAAACACTTGTGTCAGTGTCCAGCTCTGTGCTGTCTTCACCTTGAAGACTTGGGGGGGTCTGGCTGGTAGGGGTTGGGAACCCGGCCCAAGGAAGTCTCAGACTTTGGGGGCACAGTCCCCTTTCTGCCAGAAGAGGGCTTTTTGGCTACTAGCTCATTGTCATCCTTGATCTTCTTGAGCCGGGCCTTGCTCTTTGGTGGTATGGAGAAGGTGAGAGAGCTCTTGTTGAATTCAAGTGGGAAGACACCTACGTCTCCATCAAAGCGGTTCTTGGACACCTGCAGATATCGTTTCCCTGGTCCAGTTACCAGCTTCCTGTCCTGAAGGATCATAACGTTGTCTGCTTCCTGGCTTGCCTGGGGAAGAGGGGGCAGGAGGAAGAAGCAGTGAGAAGACCTATGAAAGAAAAGAAAAGAGGGCGAGGGTGCAGAGAGAAATGGCAATTCTCCAAACTACTGATCATGGTGCTGGGGCCACTGGAGTCTTTCAGTTCCTTGGCAACCTTGCTGCTGTCCCAGATTTTGTACACGCTATTCCCACTGCATATGACACTTGTCCTCTATAGCTCGCTATCCCACTCAACCCCAGTTTATCATTCGTCTCAGTCTAAATGTTACACTTTTTATCAGAGACCATTCTTGGTCTCTGTAAATGAAGAAGGCACCATCATCTTTCCACTTCTGCGTTTTTCGCTTCCCCAGCTCCATGTTTGCCCCATCATGGCACACAATTTGTGCTCCTCACCTGGGTTCCTTGTGCCTAGCCCACGCCTGGCATGTAATAGGCACTAAGTGTTACCACTGGAAGCTTCAGGATCAGGTTGTTCCTGCTGCCCAGGAGGCCCTCCCATTTATTGAATTATTTAGCACGTATTGTCTGCCAAAACTCAACCCAACCTTTGTTGACACCTCTTCTAGGAAGTCTTCCCAGATGTCTTAGGCTGACTCATATCTTTTCTTTTTGCTCCCCAAATACCTGAGCTGCCATTCATAGCTCTTATACTGAGTTGTAATCACTGTCTCACTGTTTTCCCTACTAGAGGATGAGGGTAAATGACCAACTGTCATCAGCCACTGTATTCCTAGCACGCACATTCTTCATGTGATGGCCCCAGAGGCAGCTGTCTCCTGCCTCTTTCAGAAAGACAGTCAAGTCAAGATGATTTAAGGCTGAGTGAGAGCTGTCCTTGGTCACACCTGACCCTTCTATTCTCCAAAGCTTGGGCTCCTCTAAAGACCACTTACTTTGGCTGAGCCAAAAATGGATGCTGTTTGCAGTTCCTTATCATCATCCTCCTTCCGGGGATGAATGACCAGTGTCACATGGCAGCTATTGTCTGTAGCAAACTTCCGAAAGGCCCCAATGATGTAGTCTTGAGCTGCAATCCTGCCCCCACCCCAATTAAACAAAGACATTATGGACACAGGCAGAAGGACAAAAAATATATACATTTTTTTGGACATCCCACCCTACTTCACTCTACCCAACGACTCACATTTAGGTCCCTGTCCACATCCCACAACTCTATGTAGACAGAAATACACACGGGGTGGTATGTGACTGCACACATGTCTGAAAACAAGAGAACTGTGTGTGCCCAGAGGCTAGCTGCCTGAGAAGCTGGGTTCAAGTGGGTTCCAACTAGATAAGAAGGTGTCACCTGTCTGTGGACAGCTGCTCGTGACCCATCATGAACTGCAGATTGTCAATGACCACATGACAGATGTCATAGACGTAGACTGCATGTTGCATTGTGTCTACTACAGTCCTAGGAAAGGGAAGAGGCAATAAATTCAGGACCATCCCAGGTAGGAAAGCTGGCACCCTGAGAACTCAGGGTGTGTGCTTCCTGCCATCCCATTCTCTGAAAATCCCAGTCCTGTGAATCTCACCTGATGCTCTGCTGCCCATGGAAAGTCATGAAGTAGAGGGGCAGGTCCTCGAAGCGGTCTGCCCATTCATCATATTTGTCCAGTTGCTCTTCCAGCCGCCCCACAGCGAACTGTGTCAGCATGACCCGGGCCAGTCTCACGTTGCTGATCTCAAAGCTACCCCATAGCGTGTTTACCCCCTGGGTACACAAATCTAGGGCATACTCACTGATGAATGTTGTCTTGCCACTGCCTGTTGGCCCTGCAGGGAAGTTGAACACAGACCTGGGTGAGGGAGGACATCCTATCCTTGAAACCAAGACAGAGCAGGGCTTTAAAGTTGGGAAGGGAAAGCCTCCTCTTCAACATTTACCCTGGGTCAAATCCAAATGCTTTCATCTCCTGATCCTCTGCCTCCTACCCCAAGGAGTAATTTCCCAAAGGGTCACCTGTGAAGACGGTCAGCTCGCCCTTCCGATGTCCCTTCAAGAGACGATTGAGGTCTGGGAAGCGGCTCCAGCGGACACCAGCTGCCTGCTCCACATTTGACAGTTCTCCTAGCACCTCTTCCCGAAGCTGCCGGAAAGACACGATAGACTTGTGCCAGGCAGGCAGGGCAGTACGCAGAATACGAGACAGATTTAAGCCTTGGTTCAGAGCCTCCAGGGGTCGGGGCTGCTGGTCTCCAGGCCGCACCAAGGAGCATCGCTTGGGGTTCAGTTTTCGGGCAAACAACTTGGCAGCTTCCCAGGACCGAAGGTCATCCCCCAGCCAGAGCACAATACGTCGAAACTGTTCAAGGTAAGGGAGCAAGGCAGGGGGTAAGCAGGTCGTTCCTCGGGGTAGGGTAAGGGTGGGCAGCCCTGTGGATTGGTTCAAGGCCAGGCTGTCCAGCTCACGACTCGTTAGTACAACTTCAACATCTCGACGACTGATCAGTGGTAATCCAAACAGATTGTGGTAGACACCAGGCCGGGGAATAGTGGTCTCCACGTAGTGCACTCTATCCCCCTGGCCTTCAGCTCCTAGTAGCTTCAGGCCTCGTAATCCCAAACCTCCAGGGGAGAACCAAGGGAAGACAAGGCTGTGGGCAGGCCGCAGATACCGCACACTGAAACATTTGAGTGTGTCATCTGTCACTTTGGTAAGGCCAAACATCACACGAGCCACCTGGGCCTCCTCTGGCTCAGGCAGCTCCCAGAGAGGTATTGCTCGGTCCCAGATCCTCCGGATCTCCTCACTGTCCTCAGCTTCTGGGGCCTCACTAAGCAGGGCCCACTCTCTGGCCCCATCCCCTCGCTCCTCCACACTGGCCTGGAAGTCTTCCCAGCTCCCCTCTGCTAGGCTGGTCATGCAGAGAAAGTGGCCTGTGGTCTTGTCAATGAAGAGGCTGAAGGAAGTGGTGGTGCCAGTCTGATCCTTGAGCTGTGAGGTCCCCACAAAGGGGCTCGGTGCCCGTAGGCAGCTGTGGCCATCCTGGAAGGGGATCCCATGCACTCGCAAATATTGGCGGATTTTAGCTGCAGTTACAGGCAACACTGGTGTCTCCAAGGCTGGAAGAGCCTCCTTCCTATACCGCCTTCGAGGAGAGCCTGGGACTAAGCTCCGGGGCAGGCCCCTCCGACCCATCCACTCTCCACGCAGAGGCAGTAGGATACGGAGAGGGTACCCACCTCGGGGGCGGACCCACATTCCTAGTCAAATCGAGGAAGTCACTACTTGAAATGCCTTCTCGTGCCTGGTGCCTGGCTGAGGTGCTTTCACGAGGTCCGACCCCAGGGACCCTCCACCACCACCTTACAGAGCTGACTCTAGGTGGCGTCTTTCTCTCATCCAACTGCTCCCTCATAAACACCTCTCTGGATCCCCTTCAGCCCCTCTATGCTTCACATCTGTGTCCACCTATACGACCCTGTTCCGTCTGTGTCCCTCTATCTCGGTCCCTACCCCTAAGGGCCTTTACAACTTATCTCCCGACCGCCTCACCACTCCGACCCTCTACACCGCCCCTCACCGATGATTTCTCTGGATCATCTCTTCACCACTACAGCCCCTCCACGTAATCTCGTCGTCTTCCTCATCAACATGGATGTCTGTGTCCTTTTTGTAGACCTTCTGCTCTAGGCCCCCAACTAGAGGTCTTCTCCGTTGCTCCTTCCCTCAGAGGGGCCTGAAGACGTCTTGAGCGCCCCTGGGCGGCTCCCGCCCATCTCCGCGCCAAAGGGACACCCGCCCCGCCCCCGCCCCAGTGCCTTCCCTCCGCTCCACTACTAGGAGCTCCGCCGCTCCTGACTGACCCCGCGTCACCACTCAGGTTTCACCCCTTTCGCCAGCAACATGGGTCACTCGTGTGCGCCACTCGCTCCGACCTCGGAAGCAAAACTCCCGGACAGGCGGGTGTTCCCGGAACCGGAAGGCTCGCGGGGTGGGCAGTCCTCCCCCACTCCTCGGCCTCAGCCTCAAGGCCTGGGAGCCGTAGCAATGACGGCGCGCGGGACCCCGAGCCGCTTCCTGACCAGTGTTCTGCACAACGGTCTGGGTCGCTACGTGCAGCAGCTGCAGCGGCTCAGCTTTAGCCTCAGCCGCGACGGGCCCTCGTCCCGCGGCGCCAGGTGAGCCGGGCGAAGGGCGCGGGTGTGCGAGCCGGCAGAGGTCGCCTCGAGTCAGGAGTCATCGTGCTCACCTTTCTTGTGTCCCTCAGGGAGTTCGTGGAAAGGGAGGTGACCGACTTCGCCCGCCGGAACCCGGGGGTCGTAATATATGTGAACCCGAGGCCGTGCAATGTGCCCAGAGTAGTGGCTGAATACCGTGAGGGCGCCAGGCGAGGGCTGGAGGGCGGCACTGGGGGTGGGGGGGGGTGGGCTCGGCCTGTTCGCCTTTCTCTCGTCTGACACCTGATCTGCCCCCTTCCTCATATTACACCTCCCTTTGGCCAGTTAACGGGGCACTGCGCGAGGAGAGCATCCATTGCAAGTCGGTCGAGGAGATCACGACACTCGTACAGAAGCTGGCGGACCAGTCGGGCTTGGACGTGATCCGCATCCGCAAGCCCTTCCACACTGACAACCCTAGCATCCAGGGCCAGTGGCATCCCTTCACCAACAAACCCACAATGTTGGGCGGGCTACGTCCCCGAGAGACCCAGGACCCTGCCCCAGCCCAGGTGCAAGCGCACTGAAGATGCTCTACCAACTCCGATCCCAGGCTTTGGACTCTTTCTCCAGTAGAGGAAGTTATTCTTCTTGTAGTTCAGGGGATTCCAAGTCCAGGCAGGGTGATGGTGCCCACCAAATACATTGAAGGCCAAAGCTTTTGCTTGGGATAAAGCTGCCTTTCTGGTGCTCACTGTGAGGGTCAGTGACTTTGTGAGTCTTCAAATTCTTATCCAGTTGAGGTCCCTGAAAATCTGAGTCTTCAAGGATTTTGAGGGACCTCATTTCTGAAATCCAAATTGATAATTGTGATCTCAAATCACAGGAGTTTCAAGGCTGACTTCTGAAGAGTCCCTGATGTCCTTTTTCTGCAACCTTTAAGCTAGAGAAAGCTAGCACCTTATAGTCTGCCGTGGGCCTGGCATTGGGCCAGGCACTTTATATCTGTGTGAATGTGTACATTTAGAGAACTGAGATTAATAAACTTTCCCAAGGTCAGACAAGAGGTCTTACTTCAAATTGTGTGTATATTTAAAATACAACCCCATTTTTCATTATCCTAAAACCAGAAGCAGAATATGTAATAACCCTTCTAGGTGGTTAGTATCAAAGGCCATGTGATTAGTCTGGGCCTCACCCTTGGAGAGAATGAATTTCAGGCCAAGTCCCTGGTAATGAGCTTACCTTGGTCCCAACTGCTCTGCCCAGACAGGCGCCTTTGTGCAGAAATGAATTCATGCCCCTTGTGGGGTTGAGGAGAGGTACTGACTTGCTTCTTGGGGAAGAGCAAGAGGGTTGATAAACAGGGATCATTTTCTAGGCTTGGCTTAAAAAGGAGGGAATAGTAAAGAGCCAGTAGGTAAAAACCTAGAAAGCTTTGTATGAATTCTTTAACTGTTGTAATTTTGTTTGTCATGCCCTTATCACCATTATTAGAGGACAGCGAAAAGGTCTCTGTATCTGCCCAGTGCAGCCAGGATGAAAGCAAGATCCTGGTTTCCTCTGCAAGTAGTTTATGGAGAGTAGGGCCAACCCTGCAGTACCATTTTCATAGGCTCAGAAGCCTTCCTCTGGGGAAGGCCTGTTTAGACCAAGCACACCACTTAGAGCTGTGGGGAGAGAAGGTTATTTATTAACCAACGGGGGGTGGGGGAGAAGCTGAGCCCAGGCTCCCCACTCTGTCACATGCCTGTTTCACCCACTGTGGTGGTGAGTGGGGGCAGTCTGAAAGAAGTATAGCCGTTCTCACAATAAATACATTCATTGTGGGGTGGAGGTGGAAGAAGTTGGGTGAAGGGCAGTAAAAATCTGTGAGATTCCACGTTCTCAGCTACAAAAATAACAGTCATCCTCACCCAAGGGGAATGGGGGAGCTCAGTCAGGATTTGATTGTCCCATATGGTCCTGGAGACTTTAGAAGTCCCTCGACCCTGAAAGTGCCCCTGTGAGGTAGGACAGGGGTGGGAGCCAGGCATCGAAACCCCCAGCCTCTGCCCTTTGCATAGTTCCAAGAATGGGCTTCATGTGCCAGGTGAGACATCAGAGCTTTTTACCCCCTGCTCTGGTCTAGGGGTAGCAAATGCTTGGTCCCCAAAAGGGAGGCTGGCTCATTGAGTGCTGTGTTGATCACCCATCCTAGGGAAGTGTCTGTGAGGACAGCTAAATGAGAGAGAGCTCTCCCTTTGAAATGTCCATGGACCAAACCAAACCCGACAAAGGTCTGAGGCAGCAAGGGGAGGCTCAGAAGATGCATGTGAGTTGAAATGTAAGCACATGTGCGTAAGGAGGGGACATGCCTGGAGCTTTGTCCCTGTCACTCTTGAGAGTGACCATGGGGATGGGGAGGCTGACTCACAAGGGCTGCACATTAAGGAAGAAGAGGGGAATGATACAGTCTTACCTCCCCAGGCTGACCTATTGCCAAGTTCTTGCCAAAGAGGTTGCCACATGGGGCTGGGACTAGGGGAGAGGACTAGATAAGATGAGTTTGATGTGGCAATTAGGAGGGCACTCAAAGTCCAGAAGGGATGAAACAATGCAACAGGAGGTGGGGGCGGGGGCCCTGCAGCCCAGCTGAGAGTTACTCCATGTGCGCATGTGAATGTACGCAGGGCTCAGGCGGATCTAGTGGCTGGCAGAACATCTGGTTTCAGGACCATCCAGCAGACTGAGCTCTGCAGAGGGTGGTGATGTTGAGGCCATCTGGACCCGCAGAGCCCTCCCTGCCTGGAAGAAAAAGGAAGGATTTGAGCAGACAAATGGGGCAGGAGGATGGTGTCCTCTCCTCCCAAGTGCTTAGGTTTTGGGCATAGGAACTGGGGCTGGGTCTGCAGAGCACCAGGTCCTGAGGGAGCAATTACCTCTGAGGAGCACCGGTTGGCCTGGGCTGCTGACAGATGGGTCTGTGGAGACTAAGGGAGGGGCTTTGGCTGGGCCTGACTGGCCAGCCCTTCAGGGACATGAAAAATTGGGAGAAGGGTCTGGAGTTGGTGGGGTTGAAGGTAGGGTGGCTGTTGGGGAGGCAGTGACCCAGCCTGGGACAAAGAGGCTGCCTTGGAAGAGCCTTTGTCCCAGGCGGCTGGGCTCAGACAGAGCTCTCATCCAGGTGCTCTACAAGCTGCGTGTGTTTCCTCTTCTCTAGGATGCGGCTGAGCTCCTCGGCGAAGGAGCAGGGCCCTGCTGGCCCACCGTTGTTGCTCTGCCTCAGGAGCACATAGCTGTTTCCATTCATCCTGCGCAGCCGGCTGGGCAGTGCCACCAGCCCATTGGTCAGCTCAGCTGGTGGGGGGGGGGGTGGGGGGGGTGGGGGGGCTGGGGCTCCCTCCCCAGGGATGATCTGGAGGCAGCCGCCCTCCAGGCCCCCAGCCCCCTCCCCGTCGTCACCCTCATCTTCCTCTCCAGGACACTGGCCTGAAACTGTCTGCAGCTGCACAGCGGAGCCCCCTGCCCGGCCAGCCCTACCCAGAGAGTACTTCCGTCGATGCCCTCGTCTGCCTCCCCGAAGACAGGCCACATAGAGGAGGGAGGAAGCCAGGATGAAGCAGAGGCCACCAAGTGCAGCAATGGCTAGCACATAGAGCAGCCTCATATCAGGAGCCAGCTGTGCTCCAGGCAAGGCAGGGGCTTGTGGGGCTGGGGCAGGAGTGGCCGGCCGGACCCTGAGGCTGTAGGAGGCCAAAAGGGTGCGGAGGCCATTCTCCTCAGCATAGCAGCCATAGTTGCCACTGTGCTCAGGCTGTGTGTCTGTCACCAGCAGTCCGTCCACGCCCACGCGGTAGCCATCCTGCCCATCACTCAGGCCCATGCTCCCATTGAGCAGCCACAAGGCCCGGGCCAGGTTGGATGGCTGGTCACAGGGCAGGAGGACATCATCACCCCGGAGCACAGAGCGGGTCTTCAGTGGTGGTGGTGGTCCTGGAGGTGGAGGGACAGGAGGAATGATCAGTGCCTGCGTATCCCAGGGAGGGTACTGGAGATGGCAAGCCAGATGGTTTACTGTTACTTCTCCAGCATCAAGCATAGGATCTCGAATCATGGTGACAAATGACCAAGCTCTAGGGGCTTAGGCTCCCATATAAGGTTCATCCTGGCTCTTCCCTGTGTTTCAATTACTGCCATCTGCCAGTGATTCCTAATCTCCACCTCCAGCACAGAGTTCTCACCTGACCATAAGACTTGAGTATTTTCCACATGCTGGGCATCTCCATGTGAGGCCTCCACGGCATGTCCCACGAACTAACGACACCAGTTCTTTTCCTTGAATTGTCATCACCTTGAATGGCACTACTAGCTACTCAGCTGCCTAAGTCAGAAAACTGGGAGCCTTCCTTGCTCTTTCTCCCCCTCACCTTTGTATCTAGTCCTTACCAAGATTCTGAGTCAAACTCCAGTTAATGGCTGATTAACTTTGGGAGGTATGTATCCCCTCTGTACCCCTCATGGGGATGATGGCAGTGGACCTCCTTCACCTCTTTCACAGGAATGCTGTGAGGATCGTGTGCTTCATCAGTGCCGGGCACACAGGAAGTACTTGGCACATGTTAGCTGTGATTGTGAACTTCTGAAACCTGCTCAGTCATCTGATCTTCCTTGGGGAAGTATCCATTACCCTTCAAACCCTTGTCATAGTTGTAATTATTCCTTTTGTAACAAGAAACAATGAAAATAATCATAATGAATTATTTGTGTGATCATTTGTCTCCACCTCGACCCTGTCCCAAACATATGTACTTGGTATAAGCTCCAGAAGTGACAAGAACCTTCACATCTTGAGCCTGTTCCCTCATTTATATACTTCTTTTGGGCAACAAATATTTGTTGAGCACTTTCTCTGTGCCAGACTCTGTGCTGGATCATCCTCACCAAAAGCACACAGCCAGCTATTCAGATACACACATGCAGTAAATGGTAAAGAGGACAGGCTTTGTAGCCAGACCCACTACATATCCATGAGTACCACTTACCTGTGTCCCTGTTACTCTCACAGCCTCGGTTTCCTCTCTCTATGTCCTGTACCAGTGCTGCTCTGGAGACAGAAGATCAGGACTCATGAACAAGGAAAACTGGGCTTCAGCTTCCCCAAGTGGAAGAGTCAGTAGGGCTGTTATCAACTGGCCTCCACTCCCCTGATGGCTGCCTGTTGTCCCTCTTCCCCTCAGGCCCTGATCCCCTGGGCACATGGAACCCTCACACCCCCCAACACCTCCCACCTGCTACCCCGAGACCTGCTTGCTACAGTGGCTGCCACACAGGCATGGGTGCTGGGGTCCCAGCCGCAGTAGGGGTCCCGAGCCAGGATGCAGTCGTAGCAGGAGTGGTAGCGGGAACAGCTGGACAGCGGTAGCTGGATGACTCCACTAGAGGCTCCCACATAGAGGCTATGCTGGGAGCCAGAGGACAGCTAGTTGGCAACATCCTACTCCCAATTACATGCACAGCCACTGCCCTCTCTCCCCCATTCTTGGCAAGGCCATATTAAGGGTCACAAGTCAGAGGCTACCAGCATTGGAGAGATGATCAGATTTTCCACAGACTGGGGCTCCTTGAACACTTGCATCTCTTCGATAATGTGCATGCCAGAGCCCAGGACCACGGCCTTGTGGATCCAGCCGTCAGCTGGTATGGAAAGGGCAGAGGGTCAGACCCCAGTGATGGAGTTTGTTTTTGGCCCCCTGCAATAGACTAATGGGAGCAGCGTGGGAGTCAGGAGGTTGGGGGCAAGGATTCAGCCAGAAGCAGGGGGCCCTCAGGACATTGGTAACTCCTGGCAGGAGGTGGCATTCACAACTGAACAAAACTGGACAATGGGGTTTGGGGAAAGGGATCATGCGGGTGGAGAGATGGGGGCCAAGGGCTAGGGAACCCAGGGCGACAGTCCTGCCAGGGGAAGGGACATGGGAACCTCCAGTGACAGGCAGGGAGTGGCAGTCTATGGGTAAGAGTTTGCCAAGTTGCCCACTGCCCACTCTCCTGGAGCCCTCAGGCCAGGCCATCGCCATGGGGGAGGGGCATGGGCAATCACAGGCCTCCCAGCCTTAGAGATCCTCACTGCCTACAGCCAGCTGGCTTCCTTAGGGTCTAGGGTCTAGTCATGGCAGGAATTACAGGGTTCAGAAGCATTAGTGATCAGTATCAAATGTCACTCTGGTTAGTGACTGAAGTCAGCAGTCACCAAGAGCTACCAGTGGTCACCAGGGATGAGGAGTAAGTGTTCCTTGAAGAATCAACATCAATGGCCACAATGGGTTTTGTGATCAAGAGTCACCCAGGGGGCTAGAGGTCAGTAGGAATCAAGGACTCGGGTCAGCATCAGCAGAGGGCTCAGACCAGGGGTCAGAAGCACCTGTGCCCAGAAAGAGCAGGTCATAGGTGGGTCCAGCAGGCGTGGTGACAGGCGTCCCCGTGAGGTGTGTGTAGCGCACATTGCGCTTGAGCAGCAGGGGTCGTCCACGTGTGGGCACCACAGGCCGAGCCATCAGTGGGTGCAACTTCACAAAGTCCAGGACCAGGGACGGCAAGTCCTGGGATGAGTTGTAGCCTTGGGTGCGCAGTGAATCTGTGATGCACTGGGGCGGGGCACAGGCCGTGAGCCTCAGGACTCCACCAGCGGCCTGTCCTCCCTACAAGGCTAGACCCTTTCTCCTCTCCCAGGGGTCCTGTGAACTCAGCACTGACCCCAGGCCTGGGCACTCACCGAGCCAGGCCGGGGCTCTGGTACCCCGCCCTCATAGCGGCCCCAGCGCCGGGCACCATCCTGGTATTCCATGTAGGGGCCTGCGAAGACAGCCTGCACCTCAGCTAGGTCATAGCGGCAGACGGCTGAGGCCTCTAGAGTCTTCCTAGGATGGGACAGGGGAGGGGTTTGAGTCACACTGAGTGGAGCCTGCCCCTCTGCCCAGCCTGGAGCCCACTGTTACTGTGGCCAATCCCAGCTCCAGACCCACAGGGTCTCTCCTGAGGGTCAGTAGGCTGCTGTGGCCTCTGGCCCCAGGCTAGCTGGATGGGCCTGAAATTCTCTCTCTACGGCCAGCCCTCCCAACAATGGATCCTATCTCATCCTCATCGACCTCTGCTCCAGCCCCTATGTTCTCCCCAGTTCCTTGCCTCCCCACTGTCCCTGCACTGACCACTGTGTGGTCAGCATGAAGGCTGCATAGAAGTGCGTGTGGGCTGAGGTGTCAGCGTCCAGGCTGCAGACACCACGCAGTGTCTCATACTGTGGAATGTGGCAGATGAGACGCGCCTTTAAGAAGGAGGTCCACTTCTTCTGCAGAATCTTCTTCCCTCCCAGGTCTCCCTGGAGGTAGGTGCATGGAGTAAGGGGCCGGGGTCAGAGGTTCAGTTTCTACGCCTTTGCCCCAACCCCAGTCCTACTCACCTTGCACACACGGGCCACTCGAGCCACACGGTGGCCGCTGCGGCCCTGAGCAAAGCCGCCAGAGCCCTCCTCAGCGCCGCGCTCCGTAAAGAAGTAGTAAACCTTGTCATCGTCACCCACTGCGCTGACCTTGCTCTCCCGCACCAGGACGGAGAACACAAACTCAGCATCTGTGGGTTGGGCAGCTAAGGTAGCTTCTGAGATAGCCTGGGGGTCCCCCCACTGCCCGGCCCTCAGTGACATACAGGCAGAGAGGCTCATCTGGGGATCTGGGGATGGGATGGTCAACTGCCCAAGGGAGTAAAGATAAAGAATAGCCCCTGCCCCTCAGCGTCCTGTGCCCCATCCTCCTAACCATTGAGCCAGTGTATTGGTGCCTCCTCAGTCCTCAGGGAGTGCGGGTGGCGGCTCCGGCGGATGTCAGGAACACTCCGGAATTCATACCTTGTGGCTGTATAGAGGCCTCCGTCTGGGGCAGGGACATGCCAGGCATGAGAGACGTGTTTCATACAATAAGGCACGTAACACACATGGGTGGAAAGTCCTAGCACCAAGATCCATCCCACAGCCTGCTGGATGAGAGCAGGGTGGGAGGAGGGTGCGCTCACCAATGACAAGGCCTGTGAAGCCACGGGCTGGGTCATAGGGACACTTCTCCTTTCCCTCCTCAAAGCTGGTTGGCAAGGTGAAGGCCTCGGCATCCTTGGGGAATGAGGGCCAGAAGTCAGTGGTCTGGAGGACAGGTAGGATTGTGGCCTAATATCAGACCAGTCTCGGGGCAGGGACCAGAGATCGGCTGGGCAGACACACTCACAATGGCTGCACAGAGGGGCTGGAAGGCGTGAGTGCCGCATGCGTAGAGGTGGGTGGCATTGAGCCGCTGGAGGAATCGCACATGGTTGAAGCACTCCGTCTGTGGGCCAGGAGTGGGAGGGCAGTGAGTCCCTGGCCCACTTAGAGGCCTCTTTCACTAGTCCAGCTTTGTAGTCCAGCTCTTGCCCCCACCCACAGGACAAACAGTTTTTTCCAATATCGTGGTGGACCTTCTAACTGCTCAAAACACAGAATATGTGCTGGAACTCTCTGTCCTTTGGCCTCCTAGACACATGACCCTTCTTCTCTCCTCTTATCTCTTGGATTACCTGACACACACTGCCAGCTTCTCTTACCTCCTACCCCTAGTTCAGGGCCTTCCAGGGCTCTTACCACCCTGAGATGCTTCTCTCAGAATCTCCTCTCAGCAGTGTCTCCCAATCCTGGCACACACACTCCCTGTCGGGGGACACCATCAGACCTATCCCCAGACTCTGGCCTTCCCGCCACCTGATAGTCCAGACCCATCAAACTTACCTTGTCAAAAACCAAATTCATTCCCTCCTCTCTAACCTCTTCCTCCCTCCTAAACCTGTTCATCCAGTCTTTCCCACCTCACTTCCTCCATCCATCCTATTAGTCCAGAAGCCAGGAGTCATCCTTGCTTCTTCCCACTCCCTCACCCCATTCAATCCCTCTTCCACGATGAAATCTTTGTCCTTAATGTCTCTTGGCTTGGTCTACTTCCCCTCCACCTCCACCACCCTGGTCCAAATGACCATTACCACCTATATCCCGGACAACTGCAGAGACAACCTGTCAGCTCTCCCAACCCTCTGCCATTCCTTATAAAAATGGCATTTATTCAGTGAATGAGCAATACATGGACAAAGTGTAAAACTGAAAAGGTACAAAGGAATGTTGTAAACAGGGCAGCTCCTTTATCCCTGCTGCCTTCAAAGGGGACTGCGGTCACCAGTGTCTGGTTTCCTTCCGGAGATGCTCTACCGATCAGCACTCTCTTGCAACCTACTTTCCAAGGCATATTTAAAAAATGACGACCAGATTGTGTCACTGCTGTATTTAAAACTCCTTCAACGGCTCACCAGGGGCTTGAACATAGGCCCCCACATGCTCCGGGCCCTGCTTGATAGGGCCCTGCCCCTTCCTCCAGCCGCACTCACCCTACTCCAGCCACACTGGTCTCTGCCCGTCCGATGCCTTGAGCTGCTGCCCTCGACTTCTTTGCCCTTGTTAATGATTCCTCCTTCTGCCTGTTACCTGGGTCTGAATCCATGCAGGCCTTTGTCTAATCCCTCTCCCTCTCCACCCGCCTGCTCAGGCCCCCCTCCTCTGACCCCCATGATGCCCCTGACCTCCCCTGCTTTCAGACTCACTCTATTTTAGTCCACCTAATGCCAGGGGCCAGATTAATCGTCCCATAGTTGTGTTTCCCCCAGACGTTTACATTAAGAGGCAGAGAGGGTCAGGGAGGAATTCTGTGGTCACACAAATTGGAAACCACAGGTAAAATCCACCTTTCTGGGGGAGTTCTCGGAGCCTTATGTGTATTGCAGTGCATTGTGGGATTGAGCATGCAGCGTTTCCCAAACTCATCTGACCATCAAACCCCTCTGTGACAATTAGTGTTCCTCAGAACATACTTTGGAAAGTGTCCTCCTAAAGCCTTGAACCCAAAGTGTGCTCTGGAGGCCAGCAGCGTCTGCTTCACCTGGGAGTTAGAACTGGAATCTCAGGCCCTTCCCCAGACCTACCGAGTTAGCACCTGCACCCATAACATAGCTTGGAGATTCATGTGCACAGTAAAGATTGAGAGATTCTTAACTATCAATCGGTGAGGGTGCCCACTGTCACAGAACAAAACCCAGACTCTCAGTTGGCTGTTCATGGCCTTCCATGACCTGGGCTCCACCTGCCTCACTAGCCTCACTTTCTACCCAAGCTACATCAAGAAGCAGCCTTTGATGAAATCTCCTAGAGGTGCCTCTTTAAATACAGCCATCCCAACACCACCCCAGACCCACTGAATCAGGAATCCCTGGGCCAGTGGACCTTGGGAATGTTTTTTTTCAAAAAGCTCTGCTGTTTGGAAAACAGATGGACCTGTTACATAGCCAGATGCGGGACCCTTGCAGAAACCCTGTTCTTTAGCCAGAAAGGGCTGACACCTCACTAACACCCCTCCATGGAATACTGGGTACTGGAGCTACTCCTTAACCAAACTTCATTTTTCTCCTCTGTAAAAATGGAAGATAATACCATTTTATAGGGTTATTTTAGAATTAGGTGAGGTAATAGATAAGTCAGCACTTACCAGAGATTACTTACTGTCATCACTATTATTATTTGGGAGCCCAGAGGAGATTAGATGCCATTGCAGGCCAAGCTAATAGGTCACCAGATGTCTGAACTGGAAGGGTTGTGCCAGGGCCTGCCACTCCAGCAGTATTTACAACGTTCACTGTGGTTGCTGCAACTGACTGGCTGATTTGTATCGTTCTATCTGTGCCCCCACCAACCACAACATTCCCAATTGAGAAGGAGAAGGAAAGGAGCTTGGGACAGGGCAGACCACATACCTGGTTGTTTTTCCCTTTTTGATGACATTTGCTTTGCATCTCTGGAGAGGCCTCCCAGTGAATCTAGAGAAAGTCAGAAGGAGATGAGTTGATGGATTGAGCCCAATACCCTTGCCTTTCCCTATTACCTGTGGGACCAGGTGATAGGACCCCAGGGAACTGGGGAAGTTGGGTGGAGGTGAGTTTCAGGAGGACCATTGGATTGTAATGGAGACCCGGGCTGGGAGGGCAGTGCTGTCTGCAGGGGGCTATGGAAGGCTGGCAGGAAGTTGAGATTTGGGGGGAGCTGGATGAAACTGGAGATCTTCTGGGTGGTTCCAGGTTCCAAGGGCTAACCTCTTTGTGACCCCCATCTCCTATGTCACGGGCATTGAGAGAGAACAGGGCTCCTCGGGCTCCCACCAGCAGCCTTGCTGAGGCTTCCTCTAGCAGCAGTGTTGAGTAGTTCTGGGCTTGGCTCTTGAAGTGTCGAGTCCTGGAGAGCTCTGGGGAGAGTGGGAGCTGTGAGCCCAGCTCTGGGGCTGCCTCCCCACCATTAGCCCTGGCTCCTGCTGCCTTTTGAAGTTGGGGGAATCTAACCTTCAAAGGGGATGGTCATCCGTGGAGTGGCGTCTAGTTCTCTGGATGGTCTCCGCGGCGACGGTCCAGGGACTGCAGTTGCTGTGAGGAAGCTCAGGAAGAGGAGCCAAAGCCTCCCCAACATCTTCCTGGGGAGGCCCAGACAAACAAGGCCCCCAAAGGGAGCCAGGGCCAGAGAGACAGGGGATGATGGGAAGAATAGTTACAGGGTCAAGGTCCAGGGAGGTCACTTAGGTCAGAGGTCATGGGGCCAGGGAGGGTCCTGGAATCTGGGGGACATGGAATCACAGGGTTGTGTGGCCATGGAATCCCACGTAAGAGGTCAGAGAGAGGAAGGGATCAAACACTGCATTTATGCATCAAATATAAACTCCATGGTGAGAGGGAGTTGTGGGGTCATAGAGAAGTTGTAGATCACTGATGGGGTCACCCTGCCCGAACAGCTGGGCTAGTCCTGGTTCTCTGAGGTCTGTTTTCTGAACGAAAAAAAAAAGAAACCAGGAAGAAAAAGCCCTTTAATCTGTGTTTGGGTGGAAAGTGGACGGCATTTCCTTCAGACTTTAAGTTGCACTTATGGGAGGAGGCCCAGACTTCACAGAACTCCCAGGTCACAACGGATTTACCTACCTGTCTATTTCTCTGCTCTGATGCAGGACGTAGGGTGGAACTTCCCCTCCTTATAAGGTGACATCTCCCAACCCAAACCCAAGGTCACAGTCCTCCTCTGACCAAGTCAGAAGCTTATGTAGGCCTCAGTCTCAGTGGAGCTGGGGTTTCTAGAGACAATGCCTCTCTTCCCAGCAGTGAGACACGACAGGGCAGCAGCTGCCCCTGCTGCCTGCAGGGTTGCCCTACGCGGAGATGTTTAATGGGCCTTTGTTTATTTTGTCCTGTTTTCCCTTTGTCTTTTCTTTTCTCTGGCCTGAAAGCTCCCTTTGGAATTTCTCTTTAATTAGACACTTTTCTTCAGCATTCCTCTCAAAGGGGGTGCATATCTCTGCCCTGCCTGCGCAAGTCTGTACTGCACCCTCTTGCTAGGCATCCGCATGTGCCCCTACCGGCAAACAAGCACTCAGAGGCATAGGGGGGAGTATATGAGCCCCCTGGCTGCACAGGTGTCCTGTCTGTGCAGGAGGGGCTAGTGTGCAAGGCCAGTTAATTGAGATGCAAACAACATGGAAAAGGTGAACAATCCCTGAGCTCTTAGCCAACTCCCCTGACACATCTTGGAGACTATTCACCACACCTGGACCCTCCCTCAAGCCAACTAGTTGGGGTGGGAGTGGGTGGCAGGCCTCCTCTGACCCTTGTAACAGGCCTCATATCTGAGGTGGCTCCTGAAGGCTTCCTGGACTGGGCTGGGCTAGGTGTGGAAGAATCCTGACCCATCCAATCTCATCAGATGCCCACAGACAGGGCCAGAGGGGCCACTGTCCTCTCCTGTCCCTTCCAGGTCAAATATTAACTATGTGGCCTTGAGGAGAGGGGAGGGATCAGGAGCTGGCCAGAGTGAAACAGGAATCTGGAGCGTTCCTTCAAGAGGTAAAGGTCAGCACTATAGTGGACAGAATCCAGAGGGGGAGAATGGAATATGAGTGGAGAGAAAAGGGTCCCTGGACTACAGAAGGGGTACCAGCAATTCTTTTGGGGACTGGGGCAGCAGGAGGCCCCAGGCAGACTGCCCTTGCCCCACCCCTCATGGTGGAGGCACACCTGTTTACATTTGGGGCCTCCTATTTGCTTAGTGAAGAAACAGAAGGAGCCCTATGGTTGGGAGGGTCATTCCCTAGGATTGGGCAGGAGGAACACACCCTGGGTCAGAGGGCCTGCTCAGTGTGGCGCGTGGCACATTTACACAGGTTTACGCAAGAGTCACTCGTGTCCAGAGGAGGGTGATGTGAGTACAGGCAGGAGATGCATGTGTTCACAGGAGGGCTGCAAACACATGTACTCACAGGAGAGTCATGCACACATACATTCACAGAGAGGTTTGTGCACACATAAAGGACTTGCCATGTGTTCATACAGATTCACAAGTAAGGTTATATTAACAGGCCCCATCATTCAGCAGGTCACATAGCCTCAGAGACTGGCAAGGAGGGTTATAAATCCACACACATGTGCATATGAAGGACCGTATAGCTTTTCACAGGAGGGTCTTGAGCATGCACATGTATGTGTAGGGACATGCAAGCAAATCCAATGATATGGTGGGTCAGGCATGCTCATAGAACAGTCAAGTATATGTGTGTTCACACAGTACTCAAACACAGCTACATCTTCCCAGAGACAAGTGTATGTACCTACAGGGGTCCAGTTCTCACTGCAGGCTTGGAGGCTGCCAGTGCCCACTGAGAGTGGGATGTAGAGCAGAACCCCATCTTCCTTACGGAGAGTCCCAATTTTAAGACCAAATTCCAAGTCTGTGTGTGTGTGTGTGTGTGTGTGTGTGTGTGTGTGTGTGTGTGTGATGATGGGGGGGGATGCTCGAATGGGATGCATGCATGGCCACTCTTCAAGGGAAGGAAGGGGTACCTAACCCAGGCACGAGGAGGAAGGCCCCTAGCTTTGGCAAAGGAATGATAGAATGGAACGCCTACCTTAGCACTGCTCTACTTCTATGTATATTGCAGTTCTAGATGTGGGAGTTGGGCCTGACCTCAGCCCCCATTTAACCTGTTGGGAAAGAGGGTGGGGCTAAATGGGGGGAGTAGCTGCCACCCTTCCTCAGTGGCTTGGAGGCTTCAAGGTCTCAAATCCATACCCCACACTCCATCCCCAGTTCCACAGTTTGGGTTCCTTCCCAGGGTCAGCCCCCTGAACTCTCGTCACCTTCCTACTATTAGATCCAGGGTGGAAGGTGGAGGGCCCTGAGGGGAGACCCTGCTGTCCCCCAAACATTATGAATGTAGGATCAGCAGGCTCTCGACCTTCATCCCATATGTCCACATGCCTGTGTGGCAGTATCTCCTGCTGCCTGGTAGGATGTCCGCCTCTCCAGCCAGACTGCCCCTCCCCCGCCACCCCCTCCCTCCACCACGCCGTACGGTCGCTGTTCTCTTCTCTCCTTAGGTCTAACCTCAGTCTCTCCTGCTGCTGCAGCTCGAGGACAAGCTCTCCTTTGATTCTGCCCGACGCCAAGAGACATGACCCAGATCTCGGGAACATTGTTCGCCACGCGGCCCCCACCCCGCGCCGGTCCCCGACTCCGCGGTGGCGGGTCTGCGCCCATCGCGGCCCGAGGCCTGGCCCGCGCCCCTCTAGAACCTTTATGCGGGACCTGGGGACTTGGCGGTGAGAAAGGCCTGGCCCATCTTGGAGGGTGTTCTGGGTGTGGGGACGGCCTGGCCTGGCCTACGCCCCCCGGCCCAGGCCTCGCCGCCGCCCGCATTCCCTGCCTCTCACCTTTGCGCTCGGAACCCCGGCCATAGAGACAGCGACATGCGGCTCCGCGGCCCTACAGCACCAGCTGCGGGAGGAAGGGGCCGCGGCCGGAGGCGGGGCCGGGGGCGGAGGTGGGCTGGAAGGCGGGACCAGGGAGGCGGGGCCGGCAGGATAGGGTGCGGCCAAGGGCGCCACTCTCTTCCTCCGCACCCCCAACCTTAACAATAGAGTAGGTCTGAGGGCAACGTTCATACACAGCCCTCCAGCATCTGGCTTCACTATTCCCAAGGGCCGCGGACCCGGCATTGCCTCCTAGTGGTGGCCTCACCACTTGGCACGCCCTCGACGGTCTTAAAGCCTACTTTCCCTTCTCTCTAGTCCTAGGACCCCCTCCAACTTGCCTATTGGGGATGGCAAACCTGTTCTCTGGGGGCTTAGCTCTCGGGCCCCCTGGCCTGTCCCCTAATCCAGACCTCACTTCTTGCACTCCTGCCAACCCTTCTCCTCTCTGCCAAGAGTAGGGAGGGCCACAGTAGGTGGCAAACAAGTGTTGGGGGCACCTCTGACAACAGAACAGGTCTTGATTCCTAGCTCAAGGGCCTCCAGACTCCTGGCCCTTCAGCTTGAGGTCTGAGTGGGTGAAGGCGTGGAAAGATAAAGTAACAGCTTGACTAGAAGTACACACAGAAAATGTCTTTTCTGGATAAATAAGCCACAAGCATTTGTACTTGTCCATTCAACCAAGTCTTAGATATTACTGGAGTTCACCTCCTTAGGCTCTGGGTCACCCAAGACACCTGGCTTCCCTTGCAGCCTATCTTGAATATCATATTTACTCTAGATTTTCCAGTGAACTTTCACCCCAGGCAATCAAATATCCTGTACTTCCTAGGCTCAATCACTGTACTCAGTGGCAATCTAGGAAGACCCCACAGAATGAACTGCTGAACGCCTTTAACTCACCTAGGATGGTCCTCCTATTCAGTCTTTGACCCTGCCAATTTCCCGTCAACTTGGGCCATGTCTCCTTCTGGCCACCTATTACAGACCCTCTAGGGTTTGAATTAAACCTGAGCTCCAGCCATGACCTAGTTTAATCTTCCCTCCCTCATGCACAACAACACTGATATGGGCCCAAAAGCATGATTAAAATGATGAGGGCCACAGGGACACATGTAACTGACTTCCGTGTGCCTAGGAGTCTGAGCTCTGGAGCAGCAGGGGGCAGGGTAACAGGCAGATGAGAACTGGCCTGAGAGTGGATGAACAAGATTCAAGCTGTCATTTAACAAGAGGGACCCTGGGAAAGACATGTCATTCCCTCTTTTCTGAATTCCCCCAAACTGTCACTTCATCATATATGATCGTGTAGTTTGAGTTGCTGGGTGCGACTGCAGACTGCTAGACAGCAGGGCCCACATCACACTTCCACCTCCTCCAGCACTCTGTAAAACATTGTGTGTGTGTGTGTGTGTGTGTGTGTGTGTGTGTGTGTGTGTGTGTGTGTGTGTGTGTGTGTGTGTGGAGGGGGAGGTAGCTGGGGAGAAATGCTTAAAGCGTACACACACTTTTACAGTGTTCAGATTCATTTTTTAAATGCACCCTCATTCCATCCTGAGGAATGAATAGCCCCATATTATAGATGGGAAAGTGGATTCTAAGAGGTTAAGTAACTTGCCTTGAAATTCATTCTTGCATTTACAGAAAGGGCAGTCAGGACTTAGAAAAGAGGGGTCAGGGTAAGCCTGAGAATTATCAAAGGGGAAATGTGCAAGTTTGTGCACAGTGTTGGGGAGTAGGCAGCACGGAAGGGGCATTTAAGAGTTAAGTGACTTTGATTTGATGTGATGGGAGGAGGGTTCCTAGTGGGAAATGGGGAAACGTCAGCCAAGTAGTTTGGAAAAGACCATAGAAAAAGTCCTGAAAGGGCTGATGGATTAAGAAGTCCAAGCTGGGAACACCAGAAAAGACATGGCTGAGAAACAGAAATATGCAGTCCTTGTGGGAAGGTGGGTCGGGGTGACAGTGGAGTGAGGGCAGGAAGATTGTTAGCCCCATAGTACCAGACAGGGGTGAGAGTAAACACTGGGGCCCAGTGGGCTAGGTGCACAGCTGCTTGGGTTCTCACAGAGCTGACTCAGATACCTCAGATGGGGACAAGTAGGCCCAACTAATCTGGTGGCAGGTTCAGCATTCTACTTGCCTACAGTCAATTGAGGCCAGCCGTTTTCCTCAAAGGTGCTCTGATGAAGCCTCAGAACCTCACACATTTTCAAATGAACAGTATATGTAAATCACAATAATGCTGGGTTCCAGCATGGCACTTGCTAAACTGCAGCTGGGGAGTTACTTCAGTACCTCCGATAATATAGATTCAGACCACAATCCCTTTCTCTTTGCTATCCTCCTACTTCAATCTCTGAACCTAATGAAATGATCAGATGTGATAGCAATTAAAGGAACTTTCCACAGGAAGCCTCTCTGATTGACAATACTTTCTGCAAATAAAGCTGATAAACTATGAATGAGGTGAATACTGAAAGAAGACTTGAAATCAAACCAAGAAATTACTCCTAGCCTGGCCATGAATGTGTGTTCTGGGATACAGGCAGGGTACTCTTTGAGCAGGCTGTTACTCATCTCTAAGTCCCTACCCTAGCTGCTTCACAGGGTGGCTGTGAAAGGTCCCACTGGAAAACCTTTTGGTGTACTTCACAGCAAACGGAAATGTGGGTTTTGTTTTTGCTAAGTTATTCTCCCAGCTCTGCAGTGAGAGTGGCTGAGTAGTGATGGTTGTCCTCAGCCACCTACACACAAGTATCTGACTCCAGGCTTTGCACAAAGCAGTTACTCACTGTAGCAGGGATCTTAGGTGAAGGGGGTAGGTATGAACTCCTGTAACTTGAGCAGAGGTTCCCTGAGACAAGAGAACTCTGGCCTAGTCAAGTTGTCCTGCTTCCTGTTCACTGTGGCAGCGTTTCTGTTCCTGCTTTGCCATCTCCAACTCTGGTTTGCCCAGAACTCTCTCTTTAGGTGGTGTGCTCTTTATTTTGGCCACATATACAGCAGAGGTGCTTCTTCAGGGACTGTCACCAGTGCCATACTGCTGTAGTCTCACTGTTCCACTGGGCCTCAGAAGCCTGTTTTGCCTGTTAAGTTTTCCTCCCAGTCAGTCGTCTTGGAGTCAGACCCAAAGCTGGGCCTTCTGGTTTGCCCTCTCTTGACTCCAGCCTGGGAAGTGGTTAGCAAGGAAAAGGGAGTATCAGAACATGTCTGCAAATGCTGGAAAATCCCCACCCACCACCCCTTTCTCACCTTTAGCATGCTGTGTTATTAAAAAAAAAAGTCACTTTTTAAAAGCAAAGCTGGAGAGAGAAGTCTCTGGAGCTCTGTGTCAGGAAGAATAGAGCACACCAACACAATTTTAAGATATGGTTTGCTCAGGTATCACAGAACCCCCAAGTATCTTAAGCTCAATTTTGTCATCTGAGGAAAGCCTAAAATCAGAGCTAAATGACTTAACAGCTAGCATTTATTAAGTTTTTGCTATAAGCCAGGCACCTTGTTATGCACTTTTTATAAATTAGATCATTTAGTCCTCGCAAATCCTAAGATAGACAGTTATTATTCCTTTTCATACATGAAGAAACTAAGGTACAGAGAGATTAGCTTGGCAAAGATCAAATGGCTGCTTTGGTGAATCTTGGATCTGAGGTCAGAACTAAAGGCAAGGTCAAGGCCGTGAATTTATACAAGGCTGTGCTGCCTGCCTCCCACTAAAGATTTAAGGCCATATCTCTGCTTTTGCCTAGGCTGTCACTCACCCAACCCCTCCAGCCCACTATCAGAGAAAAATGCTCACAGGTGGTTTCCTCTTAATCCTGTCAGAAGGAATAAATACTGGTGTGGTTCTGGAACCTGAGGCCTCTGATCACCATGCCTAGCCCTTCTATAAGCTCATAAGAACAGTTCTACGAAAAAGTGTCGACCTATGTCCCCCTCCAGCTGATGTATCCGGAGCTCTGCCTAGCAGGTTGCAGATGGTCCTGAGCCTTGCCACTGCATTGTATGGCTTCGCCTTTCTTGGCTCTGGACTCTAGAACAAGGGAGCCAGGCCACAGGTATTCTTTTCCAGTCCTCTTTGCCCAATAACAGAAATAATTTTCAGCTGGATATCAGAAGGTAAGATTCATGAGAGCTGTATATGTTGTTCACCACTGCATCCTTAAGAGAGTCCATAGTATGCAGCAGGTACTCACTAGTTGTTGAATGAACCTAGTAAGTAAGGTAATGTAAGAATAAGAGTACTAAATTCCTGACAGCAAATTTTTACCGTATACAACTATGTTTGTAACTGTATGCAACTATGGCTTTATGTATTCTAGAAACAGGAAACATCAAGCTAAAAAATTGACTGGATAATCTAAAGAAGAAGAAAGGAAGAAATCAGTTTCAAAACTAGGGGACGGGGCAGGGGAAGAAACAGGACACTCCAAGTACTTAACCATCCCCACTCCTGAACAAATATTACCAAACACATATTCATACAGAGAAAAAGCAATTTTAATAACACACACATACATTCATAGGACTTTAAACAAGATGTAATATAAAAATCTAAAAAAAAAAAAAAAAAGGAAAGATAAAGGAAATCTGCATTTACTTGTAAACTGCCTAAGAGCTGGTGGATTAACTGGCTGGCAGGACTGCCCAGAGAAACAAACGCACAGATAACGAGGTGCCCCAACACTGTTAATGAGTAAGCATAACCACAGCTCATGCTCTACATGTCCAGCCACCTGTACCCTAATCTTGCCTCCTTAGAGACAAACCAGGACAGTCCTCCCCAATTCTCCAATTCAGTCACTTGTTAATAGGTCACCTCTTCAATTTTTTTTTTCAATTTAAAAATTACTCTTGGTTTACAGACTCCACACATTATTACTGGCCAGTCTCCACCAACTATACTTATTTTGATAGAAATAAAAAAGCAAATGCTCCAACTGAGCCTGAATGACAACACACCATTTTCTATCTTTACATCTGGGGAGATTTTTGTGAAGTCAAAAGCAAGTTACTACTTATTTGTACTTCAAAACAAAAACAAAATGCCAACCTTCCAAAAGGTGACAAAGGCACTATTGCCATCAGGAGACAGACAGAAAATATACAAATGCTGTTTCTTTACTGCTACATAGATGCATTTTGTGCATGGACAGCCTCTTCACTTAACATGATATAACTAACAATTATATTTTTGGATAACAAGAAAAGCAGTTTAGAAAAGGCAAATAGTTACACACAAAAGCACAAACCCAAGTACCTTAATTTTCAGCTTGTAATAGGGTAGTAAGTTTGACATACATATCCAGGAAATCAGACAAAGTGATTCTTGGCACTGTAATACTGCCAAACACCACCACCCAGTGCAAGCTGTTTGCCAAGCCCCAAAAGTAGCCTGACATTTTCTGTGCAATGAGCATTTTCTCCCCCTCTACTGTCCCATTCACTGGCAACAGCAGCATGAGGGAGACAAAGTATGGGGACTTAAGAGGGAGAAGGGTAATACTTGACTTGGGAGTGAAACCACCGGCTACCTGTGCTAAAAGAGAATCACAAACTTTTCATGAGAACCGAAATGCAAATACTGACTGGAGTATGACCTGGAGACAGAAGACATCTACCAGAGTCGTCAATACAAAGGCCCAAACTGATGTCTGGCCATCTACTTTAAAGGGACAGATAAATTATTTTTCTCTAATGGAGAAAGACAATCAAAAGTAGAGACTTTTGTTACTGGAACTGTTAAATAAAAATGTATCAAAGTGGTTTTAAATTTGATGGGCAGTTATCTGTTGCAACTGCAATATAAAAGGGTCACTTAAAAAAAAACCTGAATAACCCACTTGTCCCCCCATCAATATACACAATTAGAAAATATTTACATGCTGTAATTACAAGCAATATAAGCAGTATTTTATACTTTGAGATTTTGTACACTTTACACAATGCAAAATGAGAAAAATATGAACACTATAAAATTACACACAAATAATGTATCTACAAAGTATTAAATTACAGAGAAAGCCACCGCTCTTGGGCAGATAGTTGCCAGAGTTTCAAGTGTCTGTCAAATATAACTCTTTGTATCTATCTCATTAATTATAAGTGGCATTTTCTAACAATACCCTTGAGAGGTAGTATCAAGATAATATTCTCACCAGTAAACTCAACACAGAATAAAACTTTTGTTGGTCTGACTCTTGAAGCCTCATTCAGCTGGAGTTCTTGGGAACTGGATTACTTAGAATTCCCTGTAAAATCTCTAACTGCTCAATGCTTGACATGGACTCAAAAGTTACTGGTACTTTTTAAAATGGTTATTTAGGATAAAATGCTTTTAAGCCCTAAGCCTCAATTTAGAGGTAACTGTTTTTCAAAATTTATTTTCTCCCCTCTCAAATCAGAAACATTAAGTCCAATTCCCTCCCTCCATTCCCCCCCCCCCTCACTAGGAGACATCAGAGTGCTCAGGGGAGCAGTGTTACCCAAGTAATAGTGAAAGAAAAAAAAAAGGTGGCATTCTCTTTCAAGAAACAAACCCTCCTACCAGGGGACACTCAGTCAACAAAAGGATTTTTCAGTTAGCTAAGTAAGTGTCTGTTACTACCAAAGGCTTCAAAGGGCCCTTGAGCTAAGACCAGCATTTGCACTGCTACTTACCCTCCACCATTTAAACCAAAGGATGGCTTTCCAGTGTTTAAGAATCTAGAGCAGCTGTGGTTTTCAAGTGCAACAACTTTAGAAAACAAGTACACACACGTGTGCACACATACACATACACACATATACACACGCGTACATGTAGCGTCCCCAAAAATAAACACCATCCAGGTCTCTGCCAAGCTTATAAACTCATGAAAGTAGGATTTTTGGAAACTTGTCCAGATCTTTAAGCTTTTACAATACAGACTTCTGTAATATGGCTACGAAGGGCCAGAATTCTAAGATTTAGCCAAGATTCTAAGTTTTAACCAGAATTTAAGAAAAAAAAAACACTTAAAAGAGATCCAAAGCAAACTACATATGAATGTTTGGCATAAAAACATAAAAACAGAGACACTATTTTATAGCTTACCTCTTCCCATGAAGAGGATCTGATAATATACCAAACTTCTGTTTCTCAACTGTTGAAATGTATTTTTAAAAACTCACAGATTTGTAATCTTGAATAATGAAGGAAAATGCACAGATTGAAAGCTTTGTGTGGTTTATAGGAGTTACAGAAGAGATTTATTATTTTTGTTACTATATTCAGTTCTGAGCTTTCCCTGTAAGTTTGAAAATAACCAAGAGGGAAAATTAAAACCAACTGGAACTTGCTCTTGGTTTCCAAGTCCAACTCAGGTTGGTCCAAGCCCTTCCTTACATATTTCCTGTGATTATCCAAGTGCTACAAATACAAAAAAAAAAAAAAAAAAAAAAGATAATTGGCTTACAATTTAACAAAAGAAATTAACAGGGGAAGGTTAGACATGCAACTATTAGCTGCTTCTACCCATCCCCTCTTGTTATAGGATTCTGCTCTTTTAAAAGGCAAGTGCCTTAATTAAGCAGATCACATTTCATATCTGCTTCAGAAATGGCAATTTCTTCATTACCAGCTTCATAATAGATATTCAAGTGGCAATTTGCAGCACATTTGCTTAGCATTTCACTGGATTCTGTAGTAATCCTTTCTATTCCTCTAGGAAAGGTTCTTTCTTACTGAATTTCTCTTGGTTCATATTTTTGCTGCTGCAACTCCTGTTAGGAATCTGGTACCCAGAAGTCATGAAGCTGCCCCTAGAAAAGAGAAGGGGGAAAAAATAGGATAAAGGAAAATCAGATTATTAATTAATCCTTATAAAACTACCAGACAATGGGCTTTGATAATAAAAGTAATAAAGTCCTTATATTGCACATTTCTCTAAAAATTCATAGCAATTAAAATTCACCTTTTGTGGTCTAACAATTAAAAAAGTATAAAATAAGTACAAGGTGTTTTTCTCTCCAACACACACATGTGGAGGGTCATATTTAAGAAGATTAAGTAAAATGTTAGGCAGATTAACAAAGTTTTGGTATTAAATTCTTTTCTGTTTTAATGCCACATCAGCAAAGATGACTAGCCCAAGGAAAAAAAAAATGTTTGAGGTTAGAAACTAAAACAACAACTATAAAACATTAGATTAAGATTTCTCAAAAACTTCTCTAAAAGGGAAGATCATCTTATGATCTTCATAAGATGCATATCTTATGAAGGACACCACCACCAAGAGTCAAAACCACATAAACTAGTGAGATTGCTTTTCCTAATCTGCAGCGTTCCTATTACTTTGATATAAAATATAAGCAACTTCTAGAGCCTATCTACTGAAAGTTTGGTCTGTGGACCAGCAGCACTGCTGTCCATCTGAGAACCTATAAGAAATGCAGAGTATCTCAGGTCCTATTCCAGACTTATTGAACCAAAATCTGCACTTCCTCAAGCCCCTAGTTGATGCCTATGCCCATTAAAGTTTGAGAAGAATCATTTTAGACAATCCCCTATCAGTAGATTTGTAAACAAGCAGAATGACAAATTTAATGACAATGCCCTTCTTAAACAGTCTCCTTAGATATAACATCAAAAGCATAAGGGACAAAAGATAAAACTGGACTTCATTACAATTAAAAACTTTTGTTCTACAAATGATACCACCAAGATGATGAAAAGATAACACACAGAATGGGAGAAGATATTTGCAAATCATGTACCTAATAAGGGACTTGTATTCAGCATATATGGAAAATTCTTACAATTCAATAATAAAAAGATACAAACCTAATTAGAACAAAGACAAAGGATTTGAACAGACATTTCTTCAAAGAAGCTATGTGAATGGTCAATATGCACATGCAAAGAGGCTCCATGATTAGTCATTAGGGAATTACCAAGCGACCCAGCAATTCCATTCCCAAGTATATGCCTGAGATCTTTTCACTTGAAAACATGTTCATACAAAAACCTGTACACAAATATTCATGGAGACATTATTCATAATAGCCAGGAATCAGAAATACCTCAAATGTCCATCTACTAGGTGGAAAAATAAAATGTAGCAGGATCATCTATACAATGGAATGTTTCTTGGCAATAGAAAGGACATATATGCTGTAGCATGGATTCACTTAGCCTTATGTTACGTGAAAAAGCCAGTCATAAAAGACCACATAGTATTATCATTTCATTTATATGAAATGTAAAGAACAGACAGATCTACACAGACAAAAGTAGATTAGTGGTTGCTTAGGGCCTGGGGGGAGTAGGAATGGGAGTGCAGTTGGCTAGGGAATGGGGAGCGACTGCTAATGGGTATGGGATTCTTTTTGGAGTGACAAAAATATGCTGAATTAGATTGTGGTGATGGTTGCACAACTCTGTACATACACTAAAAACCACTGTACACTTTCAGTGGGTGGAATGTATGGTATATGAATTTTACCTCAAAAAAGCTTAAGAAAAATGCTCCTTATGAAATAACCTCCATTTGATGCAATGTAAACAACATTTTTAAATGGGCTCAAACACCTCTAAAAATAATAAAGCAAAAACTAAAAAACACACATGAACAATTATACTGGAGTTTTCAGTTTATCTTGATACATAGAAGCAAGAGCTCTGTCATGCTTTCCTCGAACAGTATGAAGAAATACCATTTAGTAAAACTATTAAGAATAAATAAAACTGTTTAATAACACAAAACCTGAGTAGGCCGACAGTTCTGGATTATTTCCTGCCATTTTCCATGTATCCTGGCAACCAAGTCTTTTACCTTAAGAAATACCGAAAAGGGGAAAGAGATCAGATCAAAACATCCTCAACTTAAAATCAATTTAATGCTTGATACAAAAGATCTGATAGCTGTGGTAAGCCTACAGTATCAACAACTCAATCTGGTTTTTGTCAAGAGAAACTACTTATATTCTGGATGGGCTTTTAAATCAGATTGATTAAGACGACTTCACTTGATCAATATAATATAAAACTGAATGCTCAGGGCTCCATTTTCCCACTAGATACCAAAGATCATCCAGAAAAAATTCCCTACCTTCAAGACACTTACATTTTCAACTTGCTGGCTTTAGAACACCCAGACAGAGAAGGTGAAGGGTGGGCTTTATTGCAGGGCCCAGTACTTGGACTGCTGCCTGCCTTCCCAGCTTCTATTTGAAAGACTCAAGGCCACACAAAATGGTTGTCATTTGTTCCTTTCCGTGTTATCAGAAGACCCATAATTAGCTGTTATGCCTTTCTAGGTTTTTTGCAAAGTACTATGAGTCCTCTTTAAATACCTGATATATTCCTATATTTTGGGGTTTATCAAGTCTGTGAGAAGCTCACTTTCCTACCACACTAGAGATTCTCAATTAATTCTTGAACATAATTGCTTGAGAAAAATGTTTTAAACAAGTCAGAAATTTTATAGCTGCTCTAAGTTTATAAGGTAAATTGCAAGGTCTGCTTTTTTCTCCATTTGGAGTTCAGCAGATTCAGTTTCTCCAAAACAATCACCACCTTTTCTACTAGAGGCCAATGTAGAAGCATGTGACTCATTTATTTCAGCAGGACCTTCTCCTGAAGCAATTTTCATAGACCTCTGTGTTATCCTCTACTCTAAATAAGAGAAGCCCTGGCATCCATCTATGCTGGGCCCTTGGCTCTAAGAAACAAAACCTTGGGTGGTCCCCTTTTAGCATGTCTGTCAGCAGCAACCATTACGACCAAGTTCTATGGGCCAGTAACTCTAGTCAATGTTCAAAAGAATGCACTCCTGAAGCTATGGTTTCCATTCTAAGGCAAAGAGTTATTTCCCACACATATTTGAAAATTTGCAATCTGATACAACTTCATTAGTTGCTCATTTTTGTATTTAACTTAAATCTACTAAAATAAATACAGATACTGAATCCAAATGGGCAATGTTGAAATGACTAACCTTTTACAGCTAAGATATAAAGTTACAAAGTTGAAACTTCACATTCAGTGACTAGCCAAACATATGTGGTAAAAAGGAATCAGCTTTACATTGCAAAAGTAAAAGATCACTTAGAATAAAGTTCTTACAAGAGAAAGTTTTTAAAAAACATTGTTTAATTTTATGTTTCAGGAAAAAATGTCAAATCATTTTATTCATACTAAAATTGCTTTCCTAACTCCATACTTATATATTCAGCTTTTCTACTGTCTTTGAATGCACCTAAACCTTGAAAGTAAAAAAGCAAGCTTACTGCTGAATCATTCTCATCCTAGAGCTTAGACTGAGTGACGTAGCACTCAAGAAATTTGAAGAATCCTTCCTTTAACGCATTCTCTAATGGAATATTCAAAGAATAACAGCTAACCTAATCCTTCTCTATCAACAAAACAAGTTTCAACCATCACAATATTTATAACCATTGTTTTAAAACTTTTGTATTTATTTAAACAATGCTTTAATCCATGAAGCTAACTTAAGCAGAAAGGTCTTCATTTGTACAATGGGAAAAAACTAAGTTTCATTAGTACTGGAGGAATTTTTCTCCTTAGAAGTGTCAGGAGTTTTAGAATACAAAGTATAGTAAATTGAAAAGTACACTTCCTTTGAGATCTTTTTTCCCTTCCACTTTCAATCTAACCTAGAAGTGCTTAGAAACTGTTTTCTGGTATTATAGGAGAAAGTCCTATTTCTAACTTAACATGTTCTTTTTTTTTAAAAGAAAGGCCTATATGTTTCTTTTTCTCAAATATTAACATAACAAAGGTTAAAGAAAGAAAACAATACATAAGGAAAACATACACGTACCTTAGTTCTATAAAACAGTCTTGCATCTTCCCTAATATCACACTTAACATGCTTTTCCAAAGCTCCACAGAGGTGCACGAAGTGTTTCTGTGCAGAACAAATGCAAGGGAGAAAAACAACTTTGAAGCACTATAAATTAACAGAGATTATGCAACTAACAATCATTTAAAAATCTATAATTCTCCAGTTAGCAATTTTTAATGCTAACCATCCAACATAATAGCAGTTATATCAGTGAAAGTAGTAACTGCTACAACAATAAGACTGTTATGGTTTATTACCAGTTAATGAAAAAAATATACACAAAAATAAGAGCTGTTTTGGTATGTATTAAGGCACATAAATGAAAATTAATCCTAGTCTAGAGCTCAGACTGTGATGCAATGCCCAGAAATTTGAAGAGTCCTTCTTTTAAACACATTCTCTAATAGAACAGTCAAATAACAGCTAACCTATTTTTATCTCTATGAACAAAACAAGCTTTAAAAGTAGTTCCTTGAAAAATTAAGTGTCTTAAGTTTTCTAAGTGTATGTAATCTGAAACAGTTACTGTTATATATAATCTAAGGTGAGAATGTAAATGGATACTTTTGGGGAAGAAAGTGTGGTAACAGCTATTTTTAAATAATTAAAATTTGAAAAATTTAGTTTACTCTAGCTATTTTGTATCAGTAAAAGTAGTAAATTCTAGGAGTTTACCCTAAAGTAGTATGACTTACCGTCTGTTTAATTTTGAAAGCAAATATTATTTCTCAAGAAAAAAAGGAAGTAAAATGGGAGAAAAGATGGAAAGAAACCAAGAGCTGGGCCACTTGGTATTTGGTAACCTTGATATCTTATTAATGTATTACAAAGTTGCCAAGTTAATGATGGTTAAGCTCCAGTCCAATGAACAAAATTAACATATGCAGACGCATAATTCCTGTCAATGGTATGATTGCAAGGTTACTATTACTTCTCTCTTTCCAATATACACTGGGATTTCTATAGCAAATTCAAGGTTAACTTTTATTTAGTTTTTTTCCTAGATAAAGAATGTTCATTCATTCCATCAATAATAACATTTGTTAAAAAAACAAAAAGCATTAAAAACTACCTACCCGTTGTCCAGAAGAAAAAGAATGAGAACAACTAACTTCACCGACTAAATGAAGAAGAATGTAGGTCAGGTAATATGCCTGGTAGAGAAATGAATAGAACAAAAACCCATGCATTAGCTAGCATAGATGACATACCAGTTTATTCATTAGGAAACCTGCCCAGGAAGTATTAAGAATTTGCTAAAGTTAACCAAGCTGCTAAGCAGGAAAAGCCAAGCATTTAACCTAGGCTTTTTGATTTCTAACTCAAGTGTATTTCTTTTACCACCTCATCACTGCCCTAGTTAAGGGCTACAAAAAATACTTCTCCCAGTATTAATTTACCAACCACACTTTTACCTCAAATCTCAAGTTTAATGAAGAATTTCATAACACCAATAAATAAATAAATAAATTCACTTTAAAACTGTTTGTTAGAATGTATCTAAGTCTCCAAATCCAGAAATACCTATGCTATCAGTCTGTCAGTGGAAGTCGGCATCAGTTATGCTCATATGTACTCTTCTGATATAATCTAGCCTTGGATACCTGCTTTTCAAGCTCCAAAGGAAGACTGTCATCAACAGGGCCATTTGGTTGTTCAGCCCTTTTCTTCAAGACCATTTTCTTCAACAAATTAGAAGGCTTCATTTGCACAAGATAGTGATGTAGGACTGATACCTATCAAAAGAAAGAGGAGAAAACGGATAATATTAAGCAATACAGATGGCTCTTTCTTAGACTACCTTTTTCCAGTGTGTCCTCTGTTCATTTGCCTTCTCTAATTTTACCCTTTAGCTTTCTTTATAATCCAGTGATATACATTTCTCCTTTAAAGTACTCAATCGCTTAAAAGGGATTTTAATTGTAAGATTTAATACGTATAATTGAGGATAAAGCTTGAGCAGGAGACCAAATGGCATTACAACAGAGGTCAAGGGGGGCATTTTCTCTGTGAAATTATTTGATAGTAAGCCAAGTTGAATCTTCCTGTGGATAAGATGTCACTGAATTCTGAAAAGAATTCTCTTCTGATGGTAGTAAATATCACTGAAAAGATTGACAGCTATTTCTCTGGTGGCTCAGGAGTGGTCCCCATATATCTGGAATTAAATCTACCTCAACTTGCTAATGCAGAAACCAGATGTCCCTTTTAAACTCAGTCCCACGGCACCTCGCGCATACTTCCATCACTGTTCTTTCTACCATGTACCAGAATGGATGGTTTCTTTTATTTGGTTTCAATCCACTAGATTATGTTTTTAAGGGTGGAGTCTCTAATTCATTCTTAATTGCTGTTCAAACAAGAACACATTGAGATTAGGTTCTATGTTGAATTTTCACATCCAAGTATGGATAGCCCCATTAGTGCTTTTAATGTCTATAAAAAGTCTTCTGGACTTCTCAGAGGAGAGCTTCCATAGGACATGTTTGAACATTCTCATATATATGCAATATATTCACTATTGAGCAAGTACTAGAGGGCAACCACATTTAAGCTCTGCAATTTAAATACTATTTAATATTACAATAGATTTAAGATGTAATTAATATACAATATTTCTGCAATTTATAACATTGTGATAAAATTGCTAATCTTGATATGGTGAAATAATTTAATATCATATTTATATAGCACATTATGATATTCCCAGTAGTTTTTATATATTAATTCATCTAATTGCCCACAACCATCCCATGCTGTGATACCATCTCCATTTCACAGATGAAAAAACTGGATATCATCAGTTAAACATGATTCTAAAGATTATAGCTGAGAGTTAAGATCTAACCTCAGGACTTTTGATTAGGATCCATCCGTTTTCCTTATACCTTACTACCTCTCTCATTTACTAAAAGAAAACAAAAATGTTACTTTTACCTGCAGATTATTGGCATTAGGGATATCTTCATGTTTCTCATCTAAAAGCTTTGAAATAATCACTAGGCTGAGGCACTGTCTCAGTTGCCTGGAAAAAGAATTTTAACATATTTAAAATGCATTTTAATAACTATTGTTTGAGAAGCAAATGAGTGAACCAAAAGGAATTCTCTAGTTCTTCTAATTGGAAACAAAGCTAGTGTCTCAAGAGTGCTGCACAGAACATATAAACTTTAATAGAAAGTAAAATTTTCATGTAAAATATGTGTACATAAGTTAGAGTTGCCTGAAGCTTCTGGCAAATTATGAGGAACCTTTATCTTTGTTGATTTACTAATAGAAAATTTATGTGATCCCCTAAAGCAAAAAATGCTAATTCGTTCATTTTCAAGATATATTCCATCTATATTAAGTTAGCAGATAAGCTGAAACTAAAAATCAAGAAATTACAAAATGATCTGAGTTTTAAGTATCAGAATCGTGCTGTCAATGCCTTTTCCCACAGATGAATATGAAATAACAGACTCTGATCTAACATTCAAGGAATGATGACAGGAAATAAAAGACCCAAAAGCATTTCACTAGTGTAAATAAAAATGTTCTTAATGTTTAATTGTCACTTTTCAATACCTTCCACGTGATGTCCAGTTAGGGAACAGCTGTACCAACCACAGAAGGTTGTGGGGATGACTGGAGAGCTCATTTATGGCCAGACAGAGTTCAGGGACCTGAAAACAAAGAGTGAACAAGATTTTTCAAATAGGTCAGTGGAATTAAACAGCCAACAGATCATCCACATCCCTTCTTACCCTTATGCAAACATTATTACAAAAAGAGCACTTCTCTAACAATATAGCATGGGGTCTAGAATCCATGAGGGATCCTCAACTATTTCAGTATTTCAAGTCTAACAGGATTGCTTCAAAATAATCCTTGCATAAGGGAAGTAAGTATGGGATGATGGTAACTGATGAGATAAGATTCTGTCTTGATAATTGTTGAATCTGGGTAATAGGTGCTTAAGGGTTCATTACACTCTTCTACTTACGCACAGGTTTGAAATTTTCTACCAACAAAAAGGTTGAAAAAAATAATTTAAAAAAAACTTAAGAGAATTATACATTTACCCTCCCTATGGCTGCAGAAATTCAACTCAAATTCATGTTTTATGTGTGACTCACTTCATATTTCATTTAGGTTTCTGCTCAAAGATCACTTTGGCAAGGCCTTCCCTGACTGAAATAGCAGAGCATCCCTGCCTTACTATTCTCTATAAGCAGGTGCTGCTTTAATCTGTAGCACCTAAGACAACTTGGCATGATATTATAATCTACATTTACTTTGTTTATAATCTAACCCTCTGACTAGGATAAAACTGCCAGGAGAGCCAGGGCTTTGTCTTTTTCACAGCTGTACCTCTAGCACCTATATTAATGCTTGGCTCACAGTAAATCTCCAATAACCACATTTTTTTATTGAATGGATAACTGTAGTTTTAGAAAAGATTTAGTTATCATAAACTTTTTTTATTATGAATTCAGTTAAACAATATAGTTTCAGCAAAGACCCTTTCTCAGTTTATTTTTCATCTGCTACAGATCTTAACTGAGCATAGAAACTACTAATTCTGCATGTACTATGAAAGCCAAACTGTGATGCTATATCCAAAAAAACCCACCACCACCACAAAAAACAGTACTGACATTTTAAGTAATGTTACCTTTGTGTTCCAGTTTCTGATGTTTTTCATCAGGTTTATCAGGAGGCTTTGAAAGTCCACTAAAGGAATCTGTTTCAATTGTTTCTCCAAACTCATTTTAAACAGCATTAAAATCAGCAACATTATTTCACGATCCTGGTAACCTTCTGGATGTATAGATGTACACAAGCCTAGAAACTTTGACACAAATGCAGAGACAACACAACGTAGAGTTTAAACCACAAAAACTTTTTGAAAAAAAATGCAGAAAAGAGCTATACAGAAAACAGAACATAAACTATCTAGAACAAAGAAGGCAAGAAATACTCATGTTAATAGCTGAATCAGGTGATAAGTATTTTCTTCATTTTTCAAGATTTTCTTATGATCCAACCATTAAAAATAAGCTATTAATTCTTAACCACTAAGTTATATTGTAAGTAATAATTTGTTTTTTCATACATTTAATTCTAAAAAGTTATTGTTTAAAAAAACATTGGTTTCTGAAAGCTTCTTGGTAAAGGTATTCCTAGAATTATTTTAATTACATAACTCTGACCAAAGTTCCCTTTCATTCCTAATATTAAAATAAAAATAAAAACAGCAAAAACAAAAAGATAATTGCTGAGAAATTTCAGAGACTGGAAATCACCTGGTAAAACACTAGTGATTTTAAAACCACTGACCGCAAAAGTAAATGGTTTCAGCTCTGTCATAAAGACATAGAAAGAGTTTTTTTCCTACCTTAACCACATTTAAAATGTTGGTTTCAGGAAGAGTTGAAAAAATTGGCTTACAACATGAAACTTTACTTCCTTTTTCCCCTGATGTCATCTGTGTTTCAGAACTATTGAAAAGTGAATAGAACAATGTGAATGAAATAAGGCACAAAATAATTATTTTAAAACTAAATGACAAAAAGGTTTTGAAGTATACTTTACATACAATAAAAGGAATGTATCCCCATTTTAAGTTTTGATAAATGTACATACTATGCAACATACCATCTGAATCAAGAAATAGAACATTTCCACTATCTGCCAAAATCCCTTCATGCCAGATTCAAGTCAACCTGCTTTCTCCTACTCCAGGTAAAAACTAATCTGATTTCTATCTCTGTGCATTAGTTTTCCCTTGAACAGCTACTTCTTATAAGGCACTATACTTGTTGCTCTTGGTGCCAGAGAGTTATGTAGAAGGTAGCTTTGACTAAGAACTCATATATAAATGCATTTCCTCAAGCAAGGGAAACAAAAGCAAAAATGAACACATGGGACTACATCAAACTAAAAAGTTTCTGTACAGCAAAGGACGTGTCCATCAACAGAACAAAAAGGCATCCTACACTATGGGAGAATATATTTGTTAATGACATATCCGATAAGGGGTTAACGTCCAAAATATATAAAGAACTTACACACCTCAACACCCAAAAAGCAAGTAACCCGATTAAAAAATGGGCAGAGGATATGAAGAGACAGTTCTCCAAAGAAATTCAGATGGCCAACAGACACATGAAAAGATGCTTCACATCACTAATCATCAGGGAAATGCAAATTAAAACCACAATGAGGTATCACCTCACACCAGTAAGGATGGCCAGCATCGAAAAGACTAAGAACAACAAATGCTGGTGAGGATGCGGAGAAAGGGGAACCCTCCTACACTGCTGGTGGGAATGTAAGCTAGTTCAACCATTGTGGAAAGCAATATGGAGGTTCCTCAAAAAACTAAAAATACAAATACCATTTGACCCGGAAATCCCACTCCTTGGAACTTACTCAAAGAATACAACTTCTCAGATTCAAAAAGACATATGCACCCCCATGCTTATTGCAGCACTTTTTACAATAGCCAAGATATGGAAGCATCCTAAGTGTCCATCAGTAGATGAATGGATAAAGAAGATGTGGTACATATATTTGTGGAGTATAACAACAAAGCAAAACTGAAGGAACAAAATAGCAGCAGACTCAGAGATTCCAAGAAGGAACTAGTGGTTACCAAAGGGGAGGGATGCGGGAGGGCGGGTGGGAAGGGTGGGAGAAGGGGAGTGAGGGGTATTATGTTTAGTACACATGGTGTGGGGGATCAAGGGGAAAACAGTGTAGCACAGAAAAGGCATTTAGTGAATCTGTGGCATCTTACTACACTGATGGACAGTGACTGCATTGGGGTATGGGTGGGGCCTTGATAATATGGGTAAATGTAGTAACCACATTGTTTTTTCATGTGAGACCTTCATAAGAGTGTATATCAATAAAAAAAGAAAAAAAAAGGAACTCATATATAAATATTTAAAGGCCCCATGAGCAGGCAAAAATATAAAGAAACAATTTTAAGCACCCCAATTTTGGATGAGGCAATCAGTGAAGGTTCATGGAAGAGAGGACACATGATTTTGGCCTTCAAAAGATAGATAATATTAAAAAAAATTTTAAAATAATAATACCTTCATATGGTTAAAAAACTCAAAAGGTATCAAGACACAGTATGCTGTGAAGAACTGTCCTCCTAGTCTAGTACTTCAGCTACCCATTTCTCCTCCCTACATCACTCCTAGTTTCAGTCCTCCCATCCACAGGCATTTTATGTTTATACAAATAAATATGTATACTGCCCCTTGATAAAAATGGGAACATACTATATACTGTTGTTTACCGCTCTTTCACTTAATTTATCTTGGAGATGCTTCCGTAACTGTATGTGAAGAACTTTATTTTTTTTAAATCTGCTTGGTAGTACTATGTCCTTACCTAACTTTTCTCTGTCTGACTTACCTGTAAAATGGGAATGAACATACTATCTCATAGTTGACTATGAATTGAAGTACAATATGTGAAGCCCTTAGAACTGTGCCTGCCACATAGTAAGCAGTATGTCAGTAGTTGTGATGACTTTAGTAATGTACCGTGGTTTATATAACCCACCCCTGAACAGATGGGACTGTCATTCGCTCTTAGAAACATTACTTTACAAATGAGACAGGTATTATTTTGGTGAGTAAACAGGCAAGGGATCAGCAAGAGGAAGAGCCAATGAAACAGTGGCTAATGTGGCGCAACAGCAAGCAGAACAAAAGGGAGAGAAAAACAGAAAACAGGTCAGAATCTAATTGTAGAGACTTAAATACGAGGTGTAAAGGTTTGAGAATAGGGGAGAAATAGGTTCAAGGCTATGCTTTCACAAAAGGTATCCTGCAACAGTGAAAAGAATAAATATCTTGGAGGTGGAAAGCCCTGGGGGAAAGGAGATTTTAGCCAGACTAGGAATAAAAAGAGGATCTGAATTAGACCGACATTGGGAATGAAAAGGCCTGGATAGCTGTAAGGAAGAGGAGCCCAGGGATGTGAGATTGATGTGATATAGAACAGAAAGAGGTTAGGACTCAAATTTTAAGTCTGGGTATCTAGTGAAACAATGGTCAAGAAAAGAACTGTGGTAGTATCCATTAATATTTTACTCTCCCTATCTGTATATTTCCTCTGATAACCTTCAAACATTTCATACACACCAGCAAAAACGTGTAAGTTGCACGTGAGTCCTAGTAAGAGAAGAGTGAGCTGTGGTCATTTTTCAACAGTACTCAGTCTTGCATCTTCTTGTTTAAAAAGGCATTTCATCCTGTTTCACTGATTCCTTAGAAGCTCCCTCTTGTTTAGCTGTGTTCATCTCTGCTACCAATTACAGCAACAATGACTACAGCCACCACCTCCTGCTCTAGTCACCAAACCTGACTGAGGCAACTCTTCAGTTGGTAAGTAACTTATAAAATAAGACTATTTTTCTAAATATTATTTGCATGTATTATGTCTTAATGCCATCATTATGTATCTTCATTTCACTACAGTACTTGCTCACCATAGTGAAGAAAGAAAAACTCACATCTGTTGCATGCCACATACAAAATGACTACACACTATTGAGTTCATTAAATAATAAAACAGTTGGTATTTTAACTTTTAAAATATAGATGTTTGAGTATTTTAGTAATGTTTTGTGGAAATGGTTGGGGTTTTTGGATGAGCCCGGGAAAGCATTATTTTCATTATTTAAAGTGATGGAATATGGTCTTTATCTGAAAATTTGCTATCCAATATATTTTCAGATACAATTATATCTGAGCAATATGGGATCCTGTATACGGTGGAAAGAGAAAAGGAGAGGTCAAAGTTTGGTTCTGGATACAGCAAATAACAAGAATTTGCATTTTTCTCAGAGGTGAAGATGAGCATATTCTCAACAGTTTTAAGAACTGTTCTTATTTCCTCTTCTGGTCAGTCTATTCATTTCCTTTATCCATTTTTCTAATAGGTTATTGATCTCTTTCTTACTAATTTGAGATCAAGCCTTTGTATGTGACCAGAACACTCTCTCTCTCTCTCTATATATATATATATTTCACCCCCTGGCTCCATTTTGAGGTTTTTCTTTTGATTTTGTTTATAGTTATTACTGTCATGGAGTTTTTTTTTTAATGTGGTCAAATAGTTAATCTTCCCTTTGATGTCTTAGAGTATCATAAAACCATTTTTCCTTCTTCTAGGATTATAAACAAAAATCTGCTAGTTTCTTCTGTTAACTTTTATGGTTTTCATTGTACACATTTTTAAAATCTTTGATCTATCAATCAGTTTGAGGTATGGATGAAAATTTTTTTTCTAAATGGCTACCCAGTTTTCCAAATAGTGGATAATACCAGATACTGAATAGCCCACTCTTTCCTCATTTTTTGGAATAATTACCTTTAGCATTTACTAAGTACCTATATGTATTTGATCCTATTTTGGACTTATTTTGTTCCACTCATGGAGCTTTGTATCCCTGGACCTGTCCCATACTATTATCTGTTGAAGCCAGTCCTGCCTCCTAACTCTTCCTTCTCAAACCTTCCTGGATATTAATTTTTCCAAATGACTTTAGAATCACTTGTATAGTTCTCTCCTCCCCCCACCACACACAATACAATTGGAATTTCTTATTAGGATCTCATTAAGTTTATAGTGTACCTTAGCTCTAATGTATTTATGGTGTTGAATTTTCTTCTCTGAAAGCATGGTACGCCCTTCAATTTTTTAGGTCTGCTTTTTTGTCCCTTAGTACTGTTTACATACACACACACTTCCATTTAAGTTTATGTCTAAGTATTTCATATATTTCTCTTAGTATTGTAAATGAAGTCTTTTCTTCTGATGTTTCTTTTAACAAATCTTTCACCAACTCAATTCCCATTATTTTTATTATTTCTTATTTTTTTCTCTTATCTAATTGGTTTGGCCACTACCTCCAAAACAGCATTAAATAACAATGAGCAGTCTTATTATTTTTAAATTTTTGGATGTTTCTATTTTTTCCTGTTAAACAGGATAATAACTTTTAGATTAAGACAGATGTTTAAGAATGTATCTAATTCAAGATCCATTTCAACTTTGAGAGATTTTAAAAAAATCAAGAATGGATACTGAACTTACGGAATGAATATTAATTGTTGTTATAAATTGTTTAAAAGAATGTTTTTGGAGTTAATTTTGAAAAGAAACTTACACTAGATTGTCTTCATTAAAGTCTGGTTGAAGATTCTCCAGAGGAAACAAAGATTTAAAATCAATTCCCATATTGAGAAACACAGCTGCTATATCAGACAATGATGGGGTCCAGGGCCAAACTGGTGAATCACTGAAGATATCTAGTTAACAGAAGAAAATATTTTATCTCAAATCCTGGGTTCATAAATCCATAGTTGCAAGGTGATACTCTGTGTATCTAACATGGATTATTACAATGATTTTATAGAAATGACAGCTGGTAATGATATGCTAACAATATAGTTATTTAGAATGATTATACAGGAATTATAGATTTTCAAATATAAGTGAATGACATTTATGAACAAAATACCTACGAGCAAAGGAAAAAAGGTTGTTACCTCAAGAGAATTTTGAAAAGACTGGAAATATCAATGGTACTGCTAACCTGGGAAGAATCTACCATCTTCAGTGCCTATATAGAGAGTCCCAATCCTCAAAACAACTGTAATAGGTTAAATCACAATGCTTGTTTCATTGTAAGGGATCTCAAAGGTGAGAAAGCAACTGTCACACTTTTTCATTGGATACTTTCAATCTCCTCAGTGTATAACCAGTACAATACTACTCCTCACCAAAAAGCTAAGTAAAGTCAATGGACTAAAAAAATAAAGGAACTTGCAACTGTTTCCACTTATCTATCACAGTAACCCATAAGTTGGTAAATATTAAGGGCTTCCACTCACAAGATCTTATACTCTTTTTCTCAATGCAACTAGAAAAAGACTAATTTTTGATTAGTTTTATTTCATTATTAAAAACTTTACATTACAAAACTATTTTTTATTCTGTATTTCCAAATACCTAATGTTTATCAATATGAAAGAAATCATGTACATAGCAACCAATATTTCATACTGTTAATCACAGTAAACTTATATACTTACCATTTCTAATTGTTATTTCCATCAGTGTACTTAAAATCTGCATGGACACAATACAGTCTGTATGAACTGACATCATCTGTCAAAAGTAGATAAATGACAGTTTAAAGAGAGAAGAAGGAAAACATATGAGCATTTACTATTTGCTAGGCACATATAAAGGCACTTCATTTAATACTTAAAATAACCTTAGGAAGTGGTCATATATTATATATATAAGCAAACAGACTCAGAGAGATTAAAACACCCAACATAATACATGAGGAGTTGGAATTTAAATCTAGGTCTGATTTCAAAGCCAGGGCTCTTTCCATTCTAACATGCTGCTTGTTTTTATAACTTTCATTCACAGTTAGATAAATATAACATTTAAACTACCAAAAAATGCCTTCTAGATCATACCACGGAATTACAAAACAATAAAGGAAAAGGCTGCTAGATTGATTACATCAAAGACACAAAACAAACCACAAACAAGTAAAAATATTTGACAAACTACAAATACATAAATTAATATACCAATATACTTTTTAAAAGATGTTCAACAGTAATTACTAGTAATCAAAGTAATACAAAGAAAAAGGACAAGATTTCAAGACTGGTAAAGATTAAGAACATTGATAATACCTAGTGTTCACAAAAGTACTACAAGAGATTGTATGCCCAGCGTAAATGTAATTTGGTAAAAAATTTTAAGTAATTTGGTGATATTTATGCAAAGTTACTGTCCTTATACAATACAGCCTTTTTACATAAAAATTTACATTCAGAGGCATATAATTAAACAAAACAGTTTTTTAGGAGAAAAATAACAAGTTTAAAAACATTAGAAAAAACATGTAATATATTCAAAGTAATTTTAAAACAGTTTTGTAGAAGAAACTGTATTTCTTTTTTGCTTTGGAGCCATGGATTATAATTATGATAAATTTAAATCTAAAATGTAAGGGGTTTCAATCAGGCATATGGCTTGCGTCATTTCAAAATCAAACTAAGTGAAAAATGTCTTTGCTATGTGTTATGTTCTGACACTAGGGGGCAACACTACTTAAAGGCATGTTGGACACTGGGTAAGTTTTGGATAACAATCTTTTTGAGGGGGTTGATGGATTCTAAGGTGGGAAAACACAGTACTTTTAGATAACATATAAGTGTGTAAAAAAGTGTATATAATAATCTATGTCTATCAACTGAGACTGGGTTAAATAAATCATTGTACAGCATTTCAGAGAAATATTATAAAGCCATTAAAAAGGATAACATATCTATAAGAAAATATTCAATTTGTTATCTGAAATGAAGTTATAAAACAGCACAATTCTGTTTACACTGTTACATAGCAATCTATGTACACACAGAGAACAATCTAGAAAATACTAAAATTTAACAGCCCCTGGGAATTGGGATTCAGCCTTCTGTTTTTACTCTTTTCCATTTTACTTAAACTTTTCACAATCAGATGTAACTTCTCTTTGAAAAAAGTAAAAAGAACATTGTGCAGACCAAAGGCAGAGGTGCTAGTTTTATTTGATGACCAACTCTTTCCTGTAGTGATAGAAAAGTACATCTACTGGTCATTTATTGTGGAGTGAAGCCAAGAATAAGAACCTTAGTGAGAATAACCTAACCTTGGAGAGCAATTTAAGGAAGGACTTTAAAACTAGGCTCTCTGGCTTTGAATCCCAGCTCCACACATTGTGAGCTTTTCTAATGTCTGTTTCCTTCTGTATAAAGTTTGTAATAATAAACTACCACAGTGGATTGTTGTGAGGGTTAAAAGAGTTAACACATAAAGTCCCTGGTCCAGTGCCTGTCATGTACTAAGTGTTCAGTAAGTGTTAGGTGTTCTGATAATGATTATTGTTGCTAGAAAGCCTAGTTAACATTATCAGGTTGTTAGTCTACTACATTTAGATAAAATCAGGAAGATGTAAACATTTAAATTACATTTTAACAGTTAAATTTACAAAATATTAGGGCACAGCATTAAATTTTGACATACTTTCTAAAAAAAATGCTTATAATTTGGTGAGTTTCTCCATCATGAAAAACAGTTGGAATTGAAAAGGAGAAATGAGACTATTTTACACAGAAAAAGTGTTCAATGAATGATTTTAGTTTGGCTAATAAACATGAAGAGTATAAGAAAATGCTTACATGAAGATAGGTTTCTATGTCATCATTAGGGTTTTAAAAGCTGACGGACCCACATCAACAAGATGAAAAATAACACAGATAAATGTAAACTCTTACTTGTAAGTTTAAGAAAAGATATATTACATAACTAAAGAATAATGAAGCCCTGGAATGATAGCAAATGAAGTTTTGAATTGTAATAAATAGAAATACATGGGTGGGGTAGATGAGTGAGAGTCCTGCTGGAAACTGCTGGTAAGAAAGACCTTATCTGGAGCATATGTCCAATTTTGGGGAGTGGAGGAAACACTTTAGAAGTGACACTGAGAAGCTAACGGTCATACTGAAAGATGATCAGCAAAGGGACTACAAATTTAGTAACTAGAGGATGTTTAGTGTGGGAAAAGATGAGGGTCAAGAACAGTTGTTTTAAAATGACTTAAGGACTGTTAGGCAGATGAGACATATTCTGGGAAGCCACAGAAAATATGAGTCCCACTAGATAAAAACCATAGGGTGGCAAATTTTGATTAATTAGGACTATTAAATTTTTTTTTTCCACTGGGGTCCAGTTATTGAGCTGCTAACCACTGGAAGCAAATGCTCCTGCCCCAAAGTCTACACTACCTATTATTCTCTCTGCCTAGAATGTTCTTCTCCCATCTGGTGGCAAGGCTCATTCTTTGATCACTTTCATCCAAAGACCACTTTCTTCTGATCTTTACTCAGACCTCACCTTACCAGTAAGGCCTTCATCAACTTTATATGTATTGTGTGTGTGTGTATATATATATGTATGCACACTTACTCTCCTACCCTGATCCTTCTTAGTGTACTATTTCTTCATAGTACTTATCTTCTAACTTATCTATAAATGTACATACACAAATACATTTCCTGTCTTGTCTCCTCTATACTAGAATGTGGGTTTCATGAGCTCAAAAACATTATATTTTCACTGCTGTTTTCTCTAATTGCTAGTGCAGTCAGCACTCAGAAATGCCAGCTTTATGGAAAAAAAGAAAATGAAGGACTATACTAGAATATCTAGTTCTTACTAAATACGAGATTCTCTGAAAGCTATCTTAAAGCTCTCAGTGAAAACTCTGTTTTTCCCACTTCTCATTTCCCATAAAATAGTTATAATTCTTTGATACCAATGATATTTATATAGCTACCATATAGATAATACAAAAACTAAGAGAATTATTTAAGTTGATCTGAGTTAAACATGAATGAGGAATAGATACATTCAGTTGGGTTTTCATAAAAAAAAAAAAAGAATGGGAAAATAGTATACAGTCAAATCCTAAAAATGTATGCAGGTACATCACAAAAATGGGAGGAAAAAAGGTAATAAAACAAAATAGAAAAAACAGTATATGTAAGCATTAGAAGACCTCTTCTACAATTAATTATAACAGTGACTGACCAGTGTGATGAAATGTGTCAGGTACAACTAACACTACTATCCTGTACACTATGCAATAGCATTTCCTTTATAATTTTTTTACACCAACTTTCTTTGCCTCCTAACCAACTGAAATCAGGGGTTTGGTATGCTAGAATAATTTTCTCTCTAGTGATGTGCAAATAAGACTGTATTTTAAGCATTTGTTTTTGATTGGGAAGTACTAGGAGGCAACTTCTGCTCCCCAAGTATTTCTCTTACCCGAAATAGCCACTTTAACACAGGTACAGGACACTGGACATAGTGATAAGCAGAGGTAAGGAAGCCTTGTGTGGTCAAAAAAATCTGATCTGTTTTCCCAGATCTGAAAAATTAAAGTGAAATCAACATGACTATTACCTTTATGGCAAGAAACTTCTACTACTACTACATCTGACATTTATCAGGGAAATGAGCAAGCAAACCATCCTCAGTGCATGGAGGTGGACTCTACCTCAATATACATGAGTTACTCATAAAAATAACTCAACTGATGGCCTAAAGCTGATCCAATCTGTTAGCGTGGCTCCAGATTTATCCAGTGGACAAATCGGTATGAGCTGGCAGTGTTGAGAAGGATCCTATCAAGTCTCAGGACATCATCTACTTTTCCCAGTTTGGGTTTGTACTTCTATAAAATCATCCCCAGATTTTATGGGATCTCTCTGGATCTGAAATACTATGCACTGAAAGAAATAAGACCAGTTGGGGCATTATGGTAGAGACTGCTAGTTGCCCACCTCAACATCTATTCTTGCCTTTCCTCTAGGTAACCGAATTCTTGATTTTTAACTGGACACCTGAAATAAAAATTACTTCCCAGCCTTCCTTGGAGCTAGGTGTGGCAAAGTTGACTAAGCTCTCTACCCAACTAACCCTAGATAGCATTGTGCGGGATTTCTGAGAATTTGAATGAAAAAGCTGGCGTTACAGTAGCACCTGAAGCAGCCAGGTGCTAAGGGTGGTGGAGAAGACTACAAACACCAGTCTTGACTTCCTACCTCTGAACTTCTTTCATGTAAGAAATAGACTTCTTGTTATAGCCTATTATTTTCAGTTGCTGTTATTATATACTGATCTTAATCCTAAAAAAGGCATGTGATGTGCCAATCAACTATGTAACAACACTGCTTCCTGCAATTAAATATAAAACATACAGAGCAACAGTAATAAATAAGAGGATTAGGAAACTGGATAGATCATAATAGAAATTACCCTTTTAGAAGATTACATCAGTCAGCAATCTTTTAGAACAATTTTTACATAGGAAAAAGTAAAATGTCTACTTTCTACTTACTTAAGAATAAGCTTTTCTACAGCACTTTGTCCAATAAAACCAGAGTCTCTTAAATCCAAGGTATACTGATTAAAAATTTTTCCGGAATTGAGGAAATTAAATATTTCTTCACCTGGATGATGATCAGGAATTGCATCAGTTGTAATTGAAAATTTCTTTAGAAATTCCCTGGGAAAAAAAAAAGTTATTGAATACCAAATAATTGTGGTTTTGTATTTAAAGGTTGAGTACAAAGAAAATTTTTCTTAGGACCAGTGTTAATTTCAGATTAGTACTGTTATGTATTTATTTATTTTTGTTCTTCCCACGTTTTTGCTGGTAGTTAGTCCAGCCACTAAATGAGTCTGTGTGAAAAGAACAATAACCAGAAGACAAGACAAAACTTATAAACTAGCCTTAACATTTGCTTTTCAAATCCATCAGATGTATTAGGAACCCCATCATAGATCATTCACCAAGTAAATAACCACCATGGTCTATTTATTTTGTAAAAACAAAATTTTAAAATGTATAAACTTAGTAGAGAAAAAATGCTGTACCTGTGCTCTTCTAAAAGGCCATCCTCATCATCTGTACTGTCTTGATCTCCAATTTTGATTGGGGATTTAATGCCTCGGCCCTGCCTTATGTCTTCTTGTAGTTGCTTCTGCAGTTCATCTAGCCTAAGATATGAAAGAATGTTATAGTAAATGGTTTACCCTAAAAATAAAAAATATTTAGTTTATGTTTAAAAGTAGGACCAAGGAAAACTCTTATTAAGTACCTTGTTAAATATATGACACTTGTTACACTATAGATCAACTCCTGTCTCCCAAATACACCATGATGTACAATACAGGGTTATTATATTGTATTACTATACTAGCATTAATACACTGTTTTCATTTAAACACAGAAAACTTATTTTAGGTCCGAGGCTTTTACCCATTCAACTGGTATGGTATTAGAATAGAGTTCCATTGCATAAAAGACTTGAATATTTCTTTATAGCTAGGATTGTAGGAATGATGTCTGTATCATTTAGAGAAAGGGGAAGGAAAATTGGCAAAGAGTAAACATCACTAATTTGATTATCCCCTCTAATCTTTAATGCTCATTTGACTTCTAGTAGACCAACAACCTGAGAAATGTTAACTAGGCTTTCTGGCAGCAGCAGTCCTCATCATTATCATCCTCATATCATCACACTTAACACTGAGCATTTAGCGTGTGACAGGCCCTGTACCAGGGACAGTGTTAACTCTTTTAACCCTCACAACCCAATGTGGTAGTTTATTTTATCACAAATGTTATACACCAGAAAACAGATGTTAGAAAAGGTAATTTAAGTTCACAATGCAGGGAGCTGGGATTCAAAGCCAGAGAGTATAGTTTTGAGGTCCTTGCTTAAATTGCTCACTAAGGTTAGGTTATTTTCACTAAGGTTTTTATTCCCAGCTCCATCCCCATAGTAAATGAGTATAATACAACAGTAAATGACCAGCAGATGTACTGCTCTGTCACCACAGGAAAGAATCAATCATCAGATCAAACTAGCCTTTGGTCTACAATGTTCAATTTTAAATAAGCAACTTCAGATTTGACATCACAAGTCGCAGGAATTTATGAAACGTTTAAAGAATTTTTCAAGAGACAATTTCTTTAACTAAATTCAGAAAGAGGAACACTTCTGACCTGTCTGCAATTCCTATGGTTAGCTATTTGTTTATCTTTGAGACACATATGTAACAACTTCAACTAGATGAGTTTTCAGTGAAGTTCTCTGGACAAATTTCAAGGATATTCTGTGAACTAATAAGAAATACATTTTTTCCCTCTCATTAGCAAAACCAGTTTGCAACTAGTCATATGAATTTCATTAGGGCCATTATGATCCTCAAAAATTTGGATTTGTTGTGTGTGTAGGGGGAATGTCAGTTGTAATTCTGAACTTCGTCTTCAAAAGAGTAACTTGATATAGAAATGCCATGTCTGGTTATGCTGGTTTTAAAACGTGGACTAGGCGGGCAAACCATTAAAAAAAAATTGTCCCTGTGAGAACAACAAAAACCCCAAACAACCTGATTAAAAAATGGGCAAAGGAACTGCATTAGACTTTCCTCCCAAAAAGCTATACAAATAGCCAATAAGGATGTGAAAAGATACTCAACATCATTAGTCACTAGGGAAATGCGATTAAAACCATAATGAGATGCCACTTCATATTCATTAGGATAGTTATTATCAGAACAACAGGAAATATCAAGAGTTGGTCAGGATGTGGAGAAACTAGAACCCTTTTGCACTGCTGGTGGGAATATAAAATGGTGCAGCAACTATGGAATACAGTATGGCAGTTCCTCAAAAAATTATGCATAGAATTACCACATGATCTAGCAATTCTGCTTCTGGGTATACGGCCAAAAGAACAGAAAGAACTGAAGAGGTATTTATACACCCATGTTCATAGCAGCAATATTTATAACAGCCAAAAAATAGAAGCAACTCAAATGTCCATTGATAGATGAATGGATAGACAAAACTGGTACATACATACAATGAAATTATTATTCAGCCTTAAAAAGGAAGAAAATTCAGACACATGCTACAACATGGACAAACCTGCTAAGTGAAATAACCCAATCATACAAGGGCAAAAATGATCCCATCAATATAAGTATCTAGAGCAGTCAATTTTGCAGAGATGCAAAGTAGAATGGTAACTGCTGAAGGCTAGGGGAAACAAAGAACAGGGAGCTATTGTTTAATGGGTATGGAACTTTAGTTAGGGAAGATGATAAAAAGTTCTAAACAGGGATGGTGGTGATGGTGTAGCAAAATGTAAATGTACTTAATGCCAGTCAACTGTACATTTAAAAATTATTAAAATGGTAAATTTTGTTATCACCACCATCAAAAATACAAAAAATTTCTACCCATGCGTTTGATCAAGAATTCCAGCTATCAGATTCTAGTTGTGGTGAGCAGAAAGGAATTTATATTATTATATTATTTAATTAGTACAGTATACCTGGATTTTCTGACCCAGCCTATGAATAAGAACACATTGTTTTTAACACGGTTGACAGCAAAACTGTATTAACTCTACTAGCACAAAATGCACACTCACTTCTCATGATTTTTAAAGGTAAACTAAAAGCCAGAGCTACACAAACAAGCAGTATGCTACGTTTATTAAAGGAGTCATGATGCTAACTAACCTTTGTGTGTCTTCCATTTCTTTCACTAGACGCTCTAAAGTATTGGTATAAGTTCCACTATGAAAATGTTCCTAAAACAAGAAGAAAATTTAGTAATACTTTATAAGATATCTTAGTAGAAATGGGATTTTAAGTTTTAAATTTCAAGTTACTCAGAGTACTAAACAGTATTTTCTATTTCAATAACCTGGGCCAGGAGGATACCTTTCTTAAGAGAATTTTCACCATCATGCTTTAAATCTAGTATTTTGTACTGTACGCAATTTGATTTTACCATCTATCAGGAAAAGCACTACTTAGAAAACCCTGCCAGCCTTAGGACTGACTGCAAACACCCAAAGGCTCCATGGCTACCCTGTCTTTATTTTTAAATTCTATTTTAGTGGAATCGAACTACTGATTTTTAGGTGTTACCACGGAACATTAACACCTTCCCCACCAAATTTTACAGACATATTAAAATTTAATTCAGCTTATTCCCAAGATAGAATGAAGCACTTTATAAATAAAATTGCACACCACAATTAACAACATTTCTACACTCTACCTTCATTTACAGCAGTGGTCTCCAAAGCAGGGGGTGTGCAAGGTGATCCATTGGGGTGCAGGAAGAAAATAATAGAACTTCTATTTATATGGAACTTCTATAGAAACTCCAGTAGAACTTAGTCTATAGTAACTTCTACATAACTTCTACAGGAAAATACTTCATTCTTCTTCCTTTAAAATTTTTTTTGCATATGCTTTAGAAAGTACACAGTATTATAGTGGTACATGTCTATAATCTATTAAGTTATACAAATATATTGGGATACATGCTCAAAAATTTTTTTACTAATAGAAGTGTGTGTGATCAAAAAGTTTGGAGACCACTGATTTACAGTAATAAAACTAAAGATATGGGAAACCCATTAATCATACAAGAACTACCAGTTTCAGCCCAATTATGAGTCATAACAAATACTGAATTTAAAATTCACTTCTAACAATTTATCCCCCTTTCGCTAATCAATCCATCTTTCCCTCTTAAAGTAAAGATAAATGTCATAGAATTACTTACTGTATAGTCAGATGACTGAGATCTAAGCCCCTTGGAAAGAGTAGGAGGCTTTCCTGTAGTTGCTGGAGTCTGATTGAAGTTCAAAGCCATTATTTCTTCCAGTGATTTTAATGTTTCCTCTTCCTCATCACTTTCTATGTTGTAACCTAAACTTTCTTCATCACTATCAAAATCACCCCTTAGTTTTCTTTTCAGTGCATTGCTACCTGCACTGGAATTTCCTGAACTCTCTTTATCTGAAGGTGCTGGAGGGCTTGGGATACATGGCACAACTTCCAAAGCAGCTGGGGGAGACTTTGTAGAAGTGCCATTTTCTGAATGCAAAGATCCCCCAGAAATTTTCCCTGAAGATACATTAGTATCAGCCTTATAGGTCTTTGTTTTATGTTCTTTGTGTTTGGAGGACTCTGTAGAATGCCCAGAACATTCTTTAGAAGAGGAATGCTCTTTATCTTTTTTAGGAACCGGAAGAGTGCAATTTTTAGCATTTAATGGTACCCGAGAGGAACCAGCACTTGGAGCATGGGAAAGTAAAGGTACAAGTTTTGTCTCCTTTGATGTCACAGGACTAGCAGTTTTATTTTTCTGAAGGTTGCTAGCTTTTTTAACTGCAGACTTTTCCTGAGGTAAAGATAAATGGGGTTTCTGCATCTTAGTCTCTTTGGTACTTGCCACACGGATTTGGTCACTATTCCTGGAAGAATGGTGGCCAGAATTTGAAGGTGCCAAGCTTGCAGAGGAGTAATCAGCTTCTTCATTCGGTTCCTTGGATATATCTTCCAAGCGCAGTACACCGCCAGGTGTCTTCAGTGCAATATGTTTTATAAATTTCTCTCTCTGATGTGGTCCGTCAGAACGCTTCTCAAGGGAGGACTCTTTTGCTTTTGGTATTATAGATTCTCTTGCGCTTTTCAGATCTGAGTCCACGGAATTCCTTTTTCTTTTGTCAGGGAATTTACTCTGCTTAGACCCTGCTAAAATTTAATTTTTGCCAGATTAGTGAAAAGTATATTTCTCTACCTTAGTAAAGTTTATTCAACAAGAATCTAGAACACCATGACAAAATGCTTAAATTCCACAATGTCAGGCTGAGATTATTCAGCACATAATGGAATGAGGAAAAAGAGTTCATACTACCAATAATACATAACACTGACAAATACTGGTGTCCAAATTAAAACCAATGACTAATGCTCATTTTCATTCCAAAGCTCTTGAAAGTTTACTACATAAATAGAATTAAAGGTGTCACTTTCCAAGACATGAAAAGTGTGTATTTATATCAAGGAAGATTCCGAAGGCACTTTCCCTCAGAGTGCACGCACTCTTTCTTAAACCAAAAACTACCTGGTCCCAGAAATGTAATACTTCTACATCTTAATTTATATGACCTTAAAACATGTATATGATTACTAACTGAAGGCAGACAGATTTCAATTTCTGTTATAAAAAATTCACCCATCTTTCTGCCTAGTATTTGTTTATTCTTAACCATGTATCCATCTAGTCTTCAGCTGTGCTAATGGTTGTACTGTGGCTCCCAAAATGATATGGTGACATCCTAATTCCCAGAACCTCAGAATGTGACCTTAATTAGAAATAGTGTCTTTACAGGGTAATCAAGTTAAAATAGGTCATCGGTGTGGATCCTAATCCAATATAACTAGTGTCCTTATAAGAAAGGGAAATTTGGACAAGCAGATGGACATGTAGAGGGAAGACGGTGTGAAGACACAAAGGGAGGAAATGCTATGTGATGGGAGTGATCTACAAGTCAAGGACTGACAAGGACTGTCTGCGTGTTAGGAGCTCCAACCAGAAGCACTTGAATAATGTATATTTGAGTTAACCAGTTTTTAAAATTTTCTGTTTAATAATGTATTTCATTAATTCACTCTTAAAATTCATTACTCATTAAAAATTTTTTATATAATCAGTTTCCTCAAACTTCTCTAAATCAAGTTTCTTTCTGCAAATGGATATCCCCAAATACTCAACGCTTTAATTTAAAAAACAAAAACAAAAAATCTAAAGATTTAAGCAATTATTTGGATAGCTTGATCCATACATAAGCTGGGAAATTCAATTTATAAAAGTGAACAATCAATAAATAAATGTCTCTAATTCTATTTTTCTACAGTTATCCCCTATTACTTGAAGAAATCATTTTAGGGTTAAATGTTTGTCTGGGAAAAGGACAGGGGTCCCTTATATAGTACAAGATGAGATACCAAATAACTAAGAAAAAGAGAAGATTTAGAGTAGACTTATACAGACTATATTAGGTTTGGGGTTACAAAAAAGATAGCCACAGAGCTGCCAGTTTGAGTATTGTTCCATTTTCTTAGAGATGTCAGACAATTTATATATAGCTAATAATGAGGAAAATTTCCTGCTTTGTTCAGAAATTAAAGACTTACCTAGGAGGACAGAAAAACTGTAGACGAAGTTCAGGAAAAATCGGCTTATTAAGAGCTTTTAACATTAAAAATTAGAGGCTGAGGTACGGCAGGTAGCTTCCCCTTTTGCAATTGCTCTAGGGCAGTAGATTAACTGCAAAACTTTCATGATTCTTTTTGAAACCTTTGTACTACCTGTAGACTGTCTCATGGCATTTCAAACATCTATTAATGTATATAAAATATAGAAGTATATTTTATAAAATAAATACACATAGTATACATATATAGGACATAAAATACTCAGGACAGGGATTGAGTTTCTAAAAAGAAAAAAAGAAGAACCTAAATGTTTATTGATAGGGGATTGGTTATTAATAAATTATGGAATAAACTAGGGAAATATTAAGGTGGACCTTGGATTCAGCCAAAGGCCAGGGCTCTGAAAACCGAAGAGCCAAACACCTATTCTACCAACCTTTCCGAAATCCTCAAACTTACATGTAATTAATGAATGTGTGATTATGTACATCACCATTGCAATTGGTAAGTGTGATAGCAGTAATATGAACAAGACATAATATTTGGATTATTAACATCTAATCACTATTAAAGATAAGCATTCTTCATGTTACCTAGAGTGAAAAATTCCCTTAGGTCCTTTAAATTCTGGTAACAGTCAACTGAAGTTTAAGTGTATGTTTATTAAAAGTACAATACTGTAATTATTAGTGAGGATTATGAAATAACGTGCATAAATATTAGCAATAAAAAAGTGAGGGCAACCATCTTAAGTCTGTTTCTGAAAATACATAGAAAGGATCTTTTTCAAGCAATGTTCAGACACTTCAGTATGTGGGACTATATAAATGAAACTACTTCATTCACCACTGATGAAATACACAAACCCATGAACTAAGGAAAATGTTTTTCTTAGTCATTATCAGAGAAAAAGCTGAAGAGCCTGGTGGCAACACCACAACCAGCAGCCTCCTATACTGCCAGGGCTAGCCTAAAAATACTTTGTTCTATTCACTGGAGCACAAAGTGATCATTTATTTAGTATTACAAATGTCTAATACGAGTGCAGAAGCAATCTCATGGCTGAATAATTACTGTTCTTCTACTGTAATGTCAAAATTTACTAAAATTTTACCACTAAAATAAAAAATACAGTACAAACTAATTTAAAGAACACATACAAATTTTTGTACAAAGAGAACATTAATTTTTTAAAATAAGTTTAAAACACATACGAAACTTCAAATGTATTCCTGTATCCTTCTATGACAGTTCATGAGTTCCTTCTATGATGGTAAACTATAGTTTCAGCTGTGGTTGAAGACTGATTTTTAACACTTGAGATCAAAATACAATGCACCTCTAGAATATATAAAAAATAGTTTTACATGAAACCTGAAGAAGAATCAGTCAGAACTGTCTCTTACTGTTTCCTTGCCTCTGAAAGTAACCACTTTATAAGGATGTGTGGATCAAATGAATTATATAAACACACAGAACAGAGCATTGCATATAGTAAATGCTGAATAAATGTTGGCTAGTATCACCAAGTCCAATGTATCTTACTGAGTGGAAATTTTAAGTCCACAGCAGAAAAAAAAAAAGTCTGATACACCAACAATTAGCAGTTATTTCTGGGGGACTTCCTTTCATTTTTGGTGTTATAAATTTCTACAGTGTTTTAATTTTATACTGTTCTATTTTCTAGTTAAAAAAAGATAAAGATACATTAAGAATTACTGAGTTAACAGTAGCTGTTATGTATTATCTCAACAAATAGATACTGAAAGTACAAACTAGTATCATGTATGTGCCATTGAAATTTGATATTCAAAAGGGATCTTTGTATTTGAAATATTAGGAACACTGTCTTTGGATCAGAACAGTTTCAGCCTTACAACAAAGCATCTATAATAACAAGACCTCAGACCGTCTATAATTGCAAGATATAGGATTATGCTTCTTAATGTAGCCAAGATTCAGAAGAACACCGGGACACCAATACAACATTTCAATTGTTAGGAACTCTTGAATAAGGCAGAAGAATCAAGACAATCCATAGGTAACACATATTAAATTCAAGGACTATTCCTTTTGAATATAATTTTACCAAATTCTTAACTAATCTAAGATGCTTAATTTACCTCTAAGAAGGAAACTGCATACTTAAACAAATTTGCTTAAAGTGCTATTAAGATGCAAATTCATTTAAAAATTCATTAATTTTGATTCTACCTGAAGCAGGTTCCCACGAATCAGAACAGGATCTTTTTCTTGAGAGATGTCCATTTTCCTATTAGCAAAATGAGAAAAAATTAATTAGGAGTTGTGAGCAGTAAAGAATGTGAACTTTTCTTTGTAACATTTAAATAGATTTCTAGACTGAAGAAAGCAATCACCTATATTTCAGTTAAATTCTTAAGTTTTATAAAAATGGCCATTTGTATCATAAAAATGTAGAAATGTCATAAGTCAGCTTTCATAATGCAAACTTAAGAGATACTAGAGCACTGTGCTATTTTGATAAGAAAAACAGTAAGCCTAATATTTTCCAATCAGATGGATACAACTTACTTCAATGCTTCTGTTTAAGTATTGATGCATCACCAAACACTGAAATCTTATAAAAATGGACGAAATGCTACCAGCCTCTATTGATCATTAGCAAATCTCACTGTAAAGGCACCAAACTCAGCTTGCAAAGGAATGCTGGAGTTTGTAAATACATTTTCTGGCAATAAACAAGGCGAAAACCTCTATTCACTCCCAGAATGGCATAGTTTGGTTTATTTTTGGTTTACCTCATTTTAAAATCTCTTTAACACCTATCAACAAAGAACGTTTTTATAGCTGATCTTCCTTTATTTGCTATGTAGAGAAGCTCTTTGAAACAGAGGTACTTAACAACTTCACCTTCCAGGGGAGAGGGACAGCTTTCATGCTAATCTGAGTTTGGTCTATTAAGAGAAATCTGATGAGGTTAAGACGTATTTGGACGATTTCTAAGTCGTTGTCATTTTCTAAGTTTCTAAGAACGCCCCCCATACTCAATCATAAGATTTACATATTATCTAAACCAGTGACTCTCAAACTTTAAAATGTATCAGAATCATCTGGAAGATTTATTAATTACAGATTGCTGGACTCTGCCTCCCCAGTTTTGGGTTCCATGGATCTTGGGTGAGGCCTGAGGAGAATGTGCATTTCTATTATGTTCCCAAGTGACGCTGATGTTGCTAGTCCAGGGACCACATTGTGAGAATCTAGTCTAATCAATTTCCTGTTGTTTTAGATTCTCCATTCCTCGAGTACCTCCCTTCAGCACAGGCTAATTTAAAAATGACTATATTTGCTTTAAAAAAATGTCTACTTTCCTGATTAAGAAAGATCTTAGTTCCTCATCTGAAAAAATTAAGGGCAAGAAACACTGTTAAACAAGTTCCACAGAGTTGGAGGAAACCTCATGAAACAAGCTTCTACTCAAATTATGTATCAGTATTTCCTTAACAAAAGATACCAATGTTAACAATTAATATTTTTATATTTAGTACTCTAAATATGATAAAGCAATAGCCAAACTAATTCAGTAATTATTGTTCATACCAGGTTTGAAAGATTACTCTTCCCAGGTGTAACATCATTCTGTTTACTTTGTTCCTGCCTTGGTTTATATTTTCTTTCTATACTAGAGGATTTTAAGGGAGGATTGCTTGCTTCTGAGAAAGAATTTTCTGAGTTGATCCTCTGCTCCATTTGCTCCCTTCTTAACTTCTTTAGTTCTCTTTCTCTGCAGTAAGAAGCTAGTGATGACCGGAACTTAGCTCCCAGTGGACTTTCTCCTGGTTGGTGCCTGGATAGGCTGCTCCTGCTGCTAAGACTTCTGGGGCTGTTCTTGAAGATGTCAGCCTCTGTCACTGTGGCCTGCTTTTTGGACTCTGCACCGATCTTGCCTTGATCTCTATCATTCTTCTCCTTGCTATTTTCCTGGGTGAACAATGATTTCCTTCTTTCTGGAGATCGATGTTTCTTCTTTAGTACCTTCATTGGTTTTGACAAGCAATATGAAGGAGAATCATAGATTTTTGCAACAGCCTTTGGATATTTGGTGGCTAGTGACACACAAGGCCGATGTGATTCATGTACACCATAATCTTTACGATGCTCTTTGACACCTTTCATGAAAGCCTCTAGAATAGTGTTCTTTTCTGATGGCACCCTTTTGGGTTTAGATTTTTTTTGTGAGGACGGTTTCCTTTCAAAGTGCTCTGTCCCAGTGATGGACAATCCACTTCCTCCATATTTGATGTTTGATTTTTGTGGAGAATCCAACATATGTCTGTCTAAACAGCCAATTAAAACACACACATATTGCAAGTTATTAAAATAAGACAATTATTACATTTTGTATACTTATTTAAATTAGCACTTAAACAACATGGATGGAGCTAGAAGGTATTATGCTCAGTGAAATAAGCCAAGCCGAAAAAGACAAGTACCAAATGATTTCACTCATATGTGGAGTATAAGAACTAAGAAAAAAACTGAAGGAACAAAACAGCAGCAGACTCACAGAATCCAAGAACGGACTAATAGTTACCAAAGGGAAAGGGACTGGGGAGGATGGGTGGGAAGGGAGGGACAAGGGAAAAAGGGGCATTACGATTAGCAGATGTAATGTTAGGGGGGCACCGGGAGGGCTGTACAACCCAGAGAAGACAAGTAGTGACTCTATAGCATCTCACTATGCTGATGGACAGTGACTGTAATGGGGTTGGTGGGGGGGACCTGATGAAGGGGGTAGTTTAATCACCATAATATTGCACATGTAATTGTAGATTAATGATACCAAAATAAACTTAAAAAAAAATACTAAGCCACCACAAAAATTTCCAAATCGAGAGATAATACACATTTTACTGGAGGGTGAGAAATTAAGACATGATTTATTAAAAGCCTTACTTTCATAAAGCTCCCTTTTGCTTTATCAAGTAAGCTCCATATGGCTGTATTTATGAAATGTTACTGTATTAGAGAATCAAAATAGTATGCATTATGAACATTATTGACTGGAATATTTTAAATGTAAGAAAGGGTATCAGCAAAATATTTCATGATGTTTAGAACTTAAATTTATCTTTGTAAAATACACATCTTTATATTTTCAACCTGAACAGTTTCATCTAATTACTAAGGGTTTAGATTAGATTTTAAAAATTGAATCTATCTCCCTCCCTGAAAGATCCTGCAAAAAATGCATTAATACATACCTTGTTTTGAAGCTGGTTTGAAGAAATCTATAATAGACTGCTTCCTGAAAATAAAAGCATACTAATATGGTATCACATAAGCAAATGTTAAAATCTCAATAGTTCAGTTTAAACGGAGAATACTAGTAGATTTACAGAACATAGGCTGGACTTCACTATCTGGTTTAATCAAGTTGTCAATGGCAATAAATGCTTTGCTAAGCTGATAATAAAAAATTGCAAATATAATTCACCACTTCTTACATGAGTATATTTATAAAAGCACAACTGAGACTTACATAATCTATAGTGCTAAAACGGTAAGATTAATAGAGTGTGGATCCAGGGAACTGGTAGAGTGCTTCCTAGGACTGAAGAGCTCACTGCTACATGGTAGAATAAAAGATCTTGAAGGGATCCTATTCCTTTGTATCTCCAGTGACTGACTGGTACAAAATAATGCTCAACAAATGTTTGCTGAATGCACAAAGATCATAAAAACTGAGTCAAACCTGAACAGATTCATAACAAGTATAATGGCATGGTATAATGGTAATACAGCTGATTTAGCTGATCTGGGGAGGCAGTTAAAGAGTGTGCTAGGCAAAAAGCAGAAAGGATCAAGAACTAAGTTAACACTACCCTCTTTATACACTACAGTAAGATATTAATCTAAGTAACACCAGAAATTGGAATGAGTCTTCACAAGGATATAAGTAGTGTTTCAAAAGCTTAATTTTTTATCTAAGATATTTACAAAAGTAATACATTGCCTGGAAAAAACAAACAAAACAGACAAAAGGAATAGTTAACAAGAGTAACAAAAACCAAATTGTTTTAATTTTTAAGGATTTGTGTACCCTATGGTGGACACAAAGTAGAATAGGACTGTATTACCAGAATTTGTTCTCTGATTTGTTCATATATTTAAAATTGTCAGCTGTACCAAGAAGGATATTGTTATATGTAGAGCAAAAAGTTAACTTTCTGGAAAACTTTGCTAAAATGTATTCACTTTACTGAAAGAGAAGCAATAAACCACTACTTCCTAAACATTTATTTCTCTACTATTAAGTTGGAATGCTCAGAGAAAATCTGAACAATCCAAGTCCTTTGAAGTTCAAGCTTCTTCTCTATCTTGTACTCTTTACTAGTCACATTAGAAAGCCAAAGCCCATCCTTAATGTTTACGGAGAGTCCACAATGTTTGAGATACTGTTAGAAAAGCTAAGCGGTTATGAAACAAATGAGTAACAGGTTAAGGAACAATCTATGTATTTGCTTTCATAAAATAAATTATATCAGGCAAATTAACTCCATGAGAAAGTTAAAAAAATGCTAGAGATTCTGTGAAGAGGAGAAGGATGAAGCCCTTCAGTTATTGGTTGAGGAGAGAGAAGGTAATTACTAACACTATTACTACTTCTCCTAAAATAATAGAACCCAGGCCTTCTGATTAATACACGAGGGAAAAATGGCTTTGGGTAAAACATACAAGAAGTCTGTAAAATAACCATGAATGTAACTTTCAAGAAGGAATAGTTCCCCATGTACATATACACAGAAATGTCCATTAGCTTATTTATAACTAGATAAAAAATTACAGCTCACAAACCCTTATCTGAAACTTTTGGGCCAAATATGTTTTAGAATTCTGAAGTTACTGGATTTGGAAAAGGGGGTAACTTGGATGCATTATATAAAGCCTCCAGTGGAGTCTGACACTGCACCCTGTAAGCAAACACAATATTTCTTCAGCAAGACTTAAGAATACTCACACTTAATGGGACAAAAACCACATTATAACCTTCTGTTAGTTCTAGCCAGGTTTGGCTGCCAAGTAAGATGTGCTGCCAAACTTACTGAAAACTTTTGGTTTTCATAGATTTCTGGTTTTCAGAATGTAAGATAAGGTATTGTGAGCCTGTACCACAATATTAGGACATAAATGTACTGTTAAACTTGTTACAAACTTTTAAACCTAAAATAAAAAAGACAGTACCAAGTGTGTAGAGAATTTAAACATGTTTTATTGTCAGAGGATGTCATTTGGTGAAACTCCCCATTTCATTACATAGTTCCCACAAAATCTTTACAAAAAACCGGCCTCTTGGAGAGGCGTAAAGTCACTGAAGGAGAAAACATTCAAATCTGCACGTTCTTTTACTTATGTGTACCAGACTATAAAGCAACTCATGGAAGGGTTTCCCTCATCACATCTTACATAATTTCACCTACAATTTAGAAAAGGTTTATACCATTAAACCACTAGGATCTGCAGAACTGACCATGTATAGAAAACCACCTATCCATGCATTAAGCAGTTAGGGCCCCGGGTCTGGCTATCGTACAGGACAAAATGCACCTTATCCCTACCGTGGGTTCTCCGTAGCCATTCAGGCTCAGGTCACTCACTAGACTGCGAGCTGTGTCCCCAACTATAAAAAAGGAAACTCGAACTCCCAGAAGCTCCCGCGCGGAGGCGGGGCGGGGGTTTGCCAGGCCCCGGAACAGAGGCCTCAGCTCGCTGAGAATGGCGGGAACTAGAAGAGCGGGCGTCCGCAGTCCTCCCTCATACCCTTGCCCCCACGACCCGGCCCCTTCTCAAGCCCTCTGCACGGTACCTGTCCCCAGGACTCTTTGTTCTTTTTCCCGCTGCGGCAGGGGCGGTACTACCGGGTCTCAGATGGCAGCGCGGGGGCGACGACCCCGGGGCTGGGGATGAGGGGAAACCTGGCCTAGCGGGCATGCAGCGCCTTGTCATGTCGGCGCCGCTGGCGATGGCGGCATGAGCTGTGGCTGGAGAGGTTGGATGCGTGGTTGCCGTCTTGCTGCTGGGACTCGGGAAGTCTGTCGGAGCAGAGTTGGGCGGCACCCCTTTCTCTCTTCATGGCGGTTCTCTCTTCGGAAGTGACTCTTGTGTGAGCGGGAAGGAACCTGAATACCGGCAGGGGGCGGGTATTACTTGAAGGGTCGCGTTGATTGGCTAACACGGCAGTCATTCCAGTAGCGACCAAAGAAAGCCGCAGCCTCTCAGAAGAAAGCAGGGTGTCGGGAAGCGAGAGGGGAAGGGAAAATGCATACCTCTCACGTGACTTCACCCGTGTCTAAGGCCAGGTGGTGAGAGGACAAAGCAATGGTGGTTGGTCCCAACCTCTTGACATCGTACGTGCAATCAGAAAGGAAGGTTCTCCTCTGTCAGCATTTTAGATTTCTGAGGGTGCTCCCTTGCTTTAGCTCTTGCTGCATACCGTCCCACGGTCGCCTGAGGGATGGGGTGGAAGAGAATGGAGTATGTTGGGAGAGACCATATTCCCACTTCTTGAGTCAGAACTAGAGGGCTTCTCCTGGAGCAGCCTCTGTCTGCATGATACCCACTTCCAAGGAAGGCTGTGTTAAAGCCAGGTGGGGGACACCAGAGCGGGAAAACGATGAACGCTCTCTCAGTCTGATGCAACTGGTCTTCTTCCCCAATCTTCCTGCTATTATTTACTTTTCATAGACTTCAAGTAGCTGCTTCATGCATTCTACTCAGGTTTCACGACTGCATTTACTGGGAGGGACACGATGGAGCCCTATTCCTTCTTCCCATAAAAAGAAACTTTTAAATGAAGGATGACATGCCTGCAGAAAAGAGCACAAACCATAAGCATGCAGCACAGTGTCTTTTCACAAAGCAAACATTCTTATGTAACCACTGCACCGATCAAGATATAGACCATTACCAGCCTTCCAGAAGCCTCCTTAAGCCTCTTCCAAATCACTACTTTCCACCCTTCTTCCCAAAGGTAACTTCTTAGCAGGAATTCTAACAGCACATAGTAATTTTGCTTGATTTTGAATTTTTATGAATGGAATCCTAAAGTGTGTGTGTTGGGTGAGGGGCTTTCTTTGTTTTGCTGTGTGTAGCAGTACTTTTTAATAACCATTGCTATGTTGTAATCTATCATATGAATATACCACACTTTATTCATTCTAATGTCTCTGAATATTTGGGTTGTTTCTAGTTTTTGTTACTAGGACTAATGCTGCATTTGTTTCTATAAGAACATACAACTGCCATTAGTTACTATATACTTCTTGCATTTCACTTTCCTCTTGTAATTTGCACTGATTTGTATCTGTATGTCCTCCCTTGTAAGATGTCTTATATGTAGAAGCAGAACATTTATTTTATTAAGTTGTAAGTTTGAAACACCAATTTTCATTACATTGGAACAGTTTTCATTGTTGATTTCCACTAAATCCTATGAGAGTAACAAATATTTGACCCAAGGCAATATCCATCAAACATTTATCTTTTATAAAATATAAGGGAATTTAGATGATTTATTTAAAATAATTCTGTTACCTTCTTGTTGTAATTGAGAATGTTCTTATTGTGTCAAAAAATCAGCTGGAAATCATTGGTGTCTAGCAATGGTTCTATTTTAAGGATCACTTCTATTACTATATTTGGTCAAAACAAGCCAAAAAGCTCATTTGCATAATAGTACAATTGGTAAATCAAAATTGCTGGCCAAGCGCATGTGTGTGCTCTCAGAGGGTATTACGCTCAGAGAAATAAGGCAAGCAGAGAAAGACAAATACCATATGATTTCACTTATATGTGGAATCTAAAAACAAAGTGAACAAAACAGCAGTCGACTCTTAGACACTGAGAAGTGACTGGTAGTTACCATGGGGGAGGGGTTGGGGTGAGTGAGAGAAATAGGTGAAGGGGATAAAGAGGCACAAAATCTCAATCATAACATAAATTAGTTACGGGCATAGAGAATATAGTCAGTAGTTCTGTAATATCTTTCTATGTTGACAGTGACTGCTCTAGTAGTTGGTGTGAGGATTTAATAGTGTATGTAACTATTGAATCACTAAGCTGTATACTTTAAAACAATATAATATTGTATATCAACTATACTCCAGTAAAAATGTATATCAACAAAACATATAAATTAAAAAAAATTTTTTTTAATTTGTCCAGAAGTGTGAAAGAGAGAAGACGTCAGCAACACCGCAAATAGCACAGTGTGTGAAATTAGAATGAATGCAGTGTTCCTGGGTTCAGCATTTACTGTTCCTCTTTAATAGATGTTTTCCTGTTCTCTGGTATAATGGGAGTGACGAAAACAGGCAGAACCAAGTTCATGCTGCTTGTGAAGAAACACCGACATAGTCACATGTTCTGCAAAGAAAATGTAATTTGTTCACACTCAAACTTTTATACTTTGGAGCAATGTTAACAGCTGAGGTTGATTATGATAAAACAGGAAATGAGGAAGACACAAAAACACTGTAACCTACATAACCCCTGTTTCAAAAGTGGCAAGCTGTTTCTGCCTGCAATTTGGAAAAGAAATTATTTCACT
>JAVSCE010002578.1:0-31233 GCA_032199065.1 Smutsia gigantea | reverse complement strand
CATAGTATGTATTAAGTAACTGCACCCAGAATAATAATTTGTCATAACAAAAATGCATGCTCTGGTGCCCACAGTGAAAATGCCTGTGTATGCTGGGAGTAAGAAAACAAAGTGCTTTTAGAGACCTTTCTTCACTGCCTGGGTCCCCCATACCTTTTGGGAATTTAATGAAACATCTGGACACTGTAGAAAAGCACCAGTCTGCATACCCCCTGAAGATCTACTGACCCTTGGTTTTGAAGGAATCTAAACTTCCACAAAGTACAGAGTAACAACCTTAGTTTCCAAAGGGACACTGAGTTGATGTTCTCCTGAAGGTGACTGAGCTTTGTTTTTTCCAGGTGGAAGCATGTTGGGTGGCTGGCTGCCTCTCCTCTTAGGAGCTCTGCTGATGGCCACGTGGGTGCTGGCGGCTGGGGTCTATCTAATGTGGAGGCATGGTAAGGGATATAATTCAGTTCTTTCAAGAAACCTGAACGAGGAAATGACCCTTTGGATTTTTTTTTTAAGGAGACCCCTCTAGAAGCTATCACATTTTGGCATTAGGCAAGAGTAAAACAGAACTTATTTACTGCCTTAGAGCTCTCCTAAAAAGACCGGTGTAATCACTGGATACCATGTACCATGGCAAAGCAAGGCTCAGATCTCTAGATCTAGTGTCTATCACCTGTTTCATGTTTACCGTTCAGGTACCTGCAGGTACAGAAATGGGCAAAAGACAGCTAAAAGAAATTGCATTTTACCTGGGGTAGGTATTCTATGCTAGTTCCTGTTTCAAAAAACAGATCTTCCAAGGTGTGAAACAATGCTTACTGGAGTCACACGCTCTAAGGACCTTTCCAACTCTAGAACACTGAGGAATTCAATACAGAAATCCAGGTATTTATACTGATACACAGCTAGAGGGAAGCCCACTGAAGACCCCTGTTTCTCCTCTTCTCCACATGGAAAAAAGAAAATATAAAAGCAGCCTTTTAAGTCTTCTGTTATGTTGCAGATGGAACAAGATTAGTACCATGATCTGAGCTGAGACAACTCTGACCTCAGGAACACATCTATGTAGGGGATATATATCAGCCTGCAGGAGTTAAAGTACTTTTTCTACACAGTCTCTGTTCTGTAGGGACCACTTAACTTTATGGAACTGTAAGGAAACCACCTGCAGGTGGAAGATGGAACTACTAAGTTGAATCAACTCAAAATGTAATGTGAAGGGCAGTGGTCAGGTACTTACATCCCTGTATATGGCACTAAAAGTTAGTCTAAAATCACAACACCCTGACATCCAAAATATATAAAGAACTCATGCACCTTAACAAACAAAAAGTAAATAATCCAATTAAGAAATGGGCAGAGGACATGAATAGACACTTCTCTAAAGAAGAAATTCAAGATGGCCAACAGGCACATGAAAAGATGCTCCACATCGCTAATCATCAGAGAAATGCAGATTAAAACCACAATGAGATATCACCTCACACCAGTGAGGATGGCCAACATCCAAAACACAAACAACAACAAATGTTGGCGAGGATGTGGAGAAAAGGGAACCCTCCCACACTGCTGGTGGGAATGCAAATTAGTTCAACCATTGTGGAAAGCAGTATGGAGGTTCCTCAAAAAACTCAAAATAGAAATACCATTTGACCCAGGAATTCCACTCCTAGGAATTTACCCTAAGAATGCAGCAGCCCAATTTGAAAAGGACAGATGCACCCCTATGTTTATTGCAGCACTATTTACAATAGCCAAGAAATGGAAGCAACCTAAGTGTCCATCAGTAGATGAATGGATAAAGAAGATGTGGTACATATACACAATGGAATATTATTCAGCCATAAGAAGAAAACAAATTCTACTATTTGCAACAACATGGATGGAGCTAGAGAGTATTATGCTCAGTGAAATAAGCCAAGCCGAAAAAGACAAGTATCAAATGATATCACTCATATGTGGAGTATAAGAACAAAGAAAAAAACTGAAGAAACAAAACAGTAGCAGACTCACAGAACCCAAGAACGGACTAATAGTTACCAAAGGGAAAGGGATTGGGGAAGATGGGTGGGAAGAGAGGGATAAGAGGGAAAAATGGGCAGTATGATTGCAGATGTAATGTTGGGGGGGCACGGGGAGGGCTGTACAACTCAGAGAAGACAAGTAGTGACTCTATAGCATCTCACTACGCTGATGGACAGTGACTGTAATGGGGTTGGTGGGGGGGACTTGATGAAGGGGGTACTTTAATAATCATAATATTGTACATGTAATTGTAGATTAATGATCCAAAATAAATTATATAAAAAAAGAATACTTAGGAGAAGCTAACAAAAGAATAAGTGATTAAAAAAAAAAGAACATATGGGATGTGAACAATTTCCAGGGATGTGTTCTTTTAATTTGTCTGATTTTTCGCATACTATTCAAGATCAAATAGACAACATTCACCATGTTATTGATAAGTTTTCATAAATGCCTGGATTGTTAAATTGGTTTTCTTTGTTTCATTGGATATGGCCTATAATTGTAGGTCTAATACTGTTATGCATTTGTATTCCTGTTCTCCTAGTGTGTGTGCGGAAGGCAGTTGTTGGTCTTTTAAAGCCAATACAAGCATATGCTACTTTTCAAGAATTAATTTCAAGAAATAAGTGATTCCTTTTAAACAACTTTGTGAAATCATATACTGATTCCCCACCTGCATTTGCTGCAAGAAAATAATCATGTATATTGTGATTTTATCCAGAATTATAGCTGCTGGCTGTCCTCTCTTTCGTATTTTATCTCCGTTTGGTTCCAGGAGATGGCTGGTTAGCCAGAGACGGGTAAGATTCCTCATGGGAGGAACAACCTAAGACAGGCACAGTCACAAGGGACCTCAGGTGAGCAACGTGGGGGCCAACTGAGGTGAGGCATAGAACCTCACCCCTCCAGATGAGAGAGACATTGCCTGTGACAAGCAGTGTCACAGGCCGAGCCCAGCTAATCATTATTCTGGTACCTTCCACAAATATATGCATATTCATTTGCATCAATTAAAACAAAAAAGGGGGAAATGTGGGATTCACTTATAATTTAAGTATAAAAATCATATGAATAATCATAGTTGACTTGATTGATTATAGTAACTGAATTAGTTTCTCTGATATGACTGCCTTTGCATTGTTCACCTTGTGAGAACTTGTTCACCGTATTGGAACTTGTTCGTTGCATGGTGAGCAGTAATGTCTTGTGTATTGAAAAGTTGTTAAGAGGTGGGGGGGACCTGATGAAGGGGTAGTTTAATAACCGTAATATTGCACATGTAATTGTAGATTAATGATAATAAATTATATTTAAAAAAAAGTTAAGAGAAAAAACCTCAAAAGTTCACATCGCAAGAAAAAATAATTTGTAACTATGTATGTTGAAGGATGTTAACTAAACTGTGATAATCATTTCACACACACACAAAAAAAATCACAACACCGCACCTCATCAAAGTTCCTTAAACCTAAACAATTTCTATCAACTTATCTGAAAAGATAATAGCTTGATTAAGGGGCATGCTTTAGTGGTAGGGGCTTAGAAAATACATCTGTTAAAGCATCTTTAAGGTTTCAGCATCAGTGTTTCAGGCGATGTGTTCAAACAGAACAAGAGGGTATTTCCCTTTGTGGCAGTAACAGCAGAGATGCTGAGCTGGTGGTCCCTTGCAAAGGTTCATTTAGTGGCGATGGCTGAGTGAAAGCCTGCTATCTGCCCTTCATAGGTTAACAAATGCTTTTCTCCCCCCAACAGAAAGGATGAAGACTTCCTTCCCCACTACATCAGCGCCCCCCATTAAGGTTCTTGTAGTTTACCCATCTGAAATATGTTTCCATCACACAGTGTGCTATTTCACTGAATTTCTTCAAAACCACTGTGGAAGTGAGGTTATCCTTGAAGAGTGGCAGAAAAAGAAAATAGCTGAGATGGGCCCAGTGCAGTGGCTTACGACACAGAAGATAGCAGTGGACAAAGTCATTTTCCTTCTGTCCAACGATGTCAACACTGTGTGTGATGAAACCTGTGGCAACTCCCAAGACCTGTTCCCGCTTGCTTTTAACCTCTTCTGCAGTGACCTGAGAAGCCAGATTCACCTCCACAAATACATGGTAGTCCACTTCAGAGAAGCTGATACCAAAGATGATTACAACGCACTCAGAGTCTGCCCCAAGTACCGCCTCATGAAGGACGCTACTGCTCTCTGCACAGAACTCCTCCATGCCAGGCAGCATGCCAGTGGGAAAAAGGCTGAGCCTTCCACAATAGCTGCTCCTCCTTGTAGCCCACCCACAAGAAGGGAGACACCTTGAAGCCTTCCTACCCATCCAATTACAGGGGGAACAAAGCATCTATGGTGATTTTGAAGCTTACTGTATGGGCTACTTATAAAGGATTGTTTTATAAGTGTACACACACACACACACCCCTGCTTTAGCAATAGGGAAGATTCATACATGAATACATATGACTTAGATTAGGCATTGTATGCCAGTAGAATTGCTACAAATATTACTAATGATTGGTACTACTAGAGAATGGAAACTAGATTTGTAATTATAAAGATAACTTCATACCTGAAAGCCAAAAATAGTTTCAGTGCAAAACTGTTAACTGTTCTGATAACGATCAACCATCTTCCAGCTGAACATCCGGTCCGGCATAGTCCACGCACTGCACTGTAGGTAGAACTGTTTAGCTCTGTAACATTTTAAATTTAATGAATACCAAATTTAAGAAGCCCTTGTTCATTTATTCAATTATTTCATAGGTTAAAAACCCTTTACAACACACATCTTTAAGAAAACAAAAATAGGAAATAAACTGAACCCATCTTTGCCGACCAGATGACCCAGTGTATGTGTAATTATTTGTATTATCTGGGATTTGCATAGGGCCTTCCCTGTCTGAACCAGATCCGTGTCCTACATGATTTCTGTACAGGTCACTTTTAACGTGAACACCAAGACACATCACTTGCAGACCTGATGTCTACTGTTGTCAAAAGTCATGTATTAGAGGGCACTGTCGGAGTTCAGTTTCTTGGTTACTACATAACTTTTCATGCTCAAAACAAGAATCATTCCTGTTAGTTTGGAAGTTAGCCCTTTTGAGGTAATTATCTTTTTCAGTGAATTATGATGGTTTACATAAGTAAAAAACTACCAGTTACACACATACAGATGGATAGTATTTTAAGTCTTCCAACTTTTTATTTTTATAAAAGCTTCATGTTCCTAGTGCAGGGGTCACCAAAAGGTTATTTATATTAACATACGTACTTTTTAAGGAATGTTTGGCTTTCACCCAGTGCAATACTTAATCTGCTCTACAATGTGGGTCAGTTTTGGGTGGATGACTTAAAATGAATTTGTAGATTATCCTTAAAGGGCCATGCCTCTCCAAATACATGCCTTATGGATAAGAACCAAAATAAAGAAGCATATATTAAAAACTCACTGTGTCCAACTTGATAAGCAGATACTTAGTAATGGCTGAGGCAATGTGTTTAATGTGGTAAAGGTCACTTGTCATGATCAGTTTTCACGGTGCTTGTAAGTGCTGGTAACAGAAGATGGACGTGGCTTATGTCAGAACTTGGACCAGACACCAACTTCCTCTGAATCAACATTACCACGAGTAAGAGCAGTATACTATTACGTGAAAAACTATTATAAACAACAATACTTATGCCTTTGGAAGTAGGTAGTCAATACTAAATTGTGCTGAAGAAACCCCAAAACTTAAAAATGAATACTATGTATTTTGTTAAATTTAAAAACTAAAAACACTGGTTGAGAAGTATCAGTGTCAGTTTAAATATCCACAGTCATTACATTTCAAAAGCTAAGTAGAGATTGTATCTCTGGTCTCATTCTTGTTTATTATTTCTGTCCATGGTTCTTGACACTCGGTTTTCAGAGTGTGGATATATTTATTGTCAACTCCCACTCACTTTGACCATTTCTGCCTAAACTATTTCTACAAACACATGGTGAAAATAAGGTGTTCTTTGAAATTTTGCATCAGAATTTTTGTACCAAACCCATCTTCCACATTACAGCTAGAGACTGTTCTAAAATAAAAGTCTAATTAAAAAAAAAACTAAAAACATGCTTTTCAATGGAAGGCACACATCCCAAATAGTACTAGCCTGTTAAGATTTTGTTATACTGGTGGATCTTTTTTGTTCCTAACCTACTTAGCAAATGTGTACGGTGGTCCTGTTTATGCAGAATGTTCCAGTACCAGCATTTCTCCATGTCTGAAGGCTTATGATCATCCTTATTCTTTCTGTATTCCACTCGGACCACCATCTCTTATCCCTACTTCTCCCTCTTCCCCAACCCCACTCCCATCTCCAGTCATTGAGAAGACGGTGGAAGCAGGTACCTGGCAGGGAATGGTGGGACTCAGGCATTCTCCCAATCCGCCCTGGTCCCTGAGCCCGCAAGCTGGGCTCACTTGACTCCTGTCTCCAGACAATGCCTTCTCTTCTGGCCAGGGGCTCAGAGGCTTCACTAAGGCCTGGACCACTGGTGGAATAGCTGTATTTAATTTTGCTACAGAGCTCACAGGCTAAGGCCAAGTGATCATACTAAACACGAAGTACTCCAAAAGCTTCCACTTGCTTCTTCATGCAAGGGAACACTGAGGGCTTGATGATTAAGTTAGTGGTAATCACAGCAGTTACCGTGTTTATGTGTACAACCCAAGTCAACTCTAAATTATACCTAAACCATTTATTTGACTTTAGGAAGAAAGTAAATTTTTTCATTTTGCTTTGTTTTTGACAAAAAAAAAAACCCTTTCCCCAGGCCTACCCGAAAGCATATTGGATAACAAATGCCAGCCAGCCAGACCTTAAATCTGCCTCTGGAAATCTAGGCCTGAACAGGCCCCCAATCTTTATTTTGTAATCCAACAGAAAATGAGTGCCCCCCCCCCACCTCATTTGGTTAAGAGCACGCACAGACCAGATGTGTGCTAGCTGTACTGGACGAGACAGACAATGGCACGACCAGACAGTTCCCGCAGTTCAGGAACACAAGCCACGCCCACCCCTCGTGACTGCGTGAAGAATGCCTGGCGACACTCAAGACGTCACCTTATGTGAAGGATTTGCCACTGGAGAACTGCTTGATAGCAGCTTCTATCACTGGGGAGTCTACCACCGAAGAGGAAGTTCATATTCCTTCTCAAACATCCTGACTACAAAAACGGCTTATAATTTCACGTCATCCTCATATTCTTAACATAAAAGTTAAAATTCATTTATTTGCTGTGAAACTTAAGCATCTACATCAACAAGTTAAGATACATATATTCTTAAGAGTCTTATACCAAGAGGCTTGTTCTTGGTCTTTGGCAGTGACGCTCTCAGCCCATGTCACCACACAAAAGCAGCTCGCTCTCTTAACATGCGGACTCCAAAGCGCTGCCACTCTCGCTGGTAAATCCACAGCTCCTGGGTTGTGTCCAGACAAGCCAGCACCGCCCCGCCTTTCCATGCAATCAGCCGAGGATCCATGTCCTAGGGGAGTGATAAAGGCATTGTGGCAAAAGCAGACAAGACATATAATCCTTCATTTGAATCTGGGGGTATGAAAAGCCCAGCTGAGTCAGTACATAAGCCAGATTTCCAACCTTCATTCAAGACCCAACCTGCCCGACCATGAACTATAGCAATCTTTGTGTTCTAGCTGACAAGAAAACTGTTTAGTTTCTGTGGCTAAAAATGCCACTATTCACTATTATTCTACAAATAGGCCCTATAGGCAGGAACATAAGGGAGTAACTTATTTTGAAGTCTGAGTGCAAAAAATATATCCCATAATCCCTCCCTCAGGATTAAATTTAAATAAACACATTCCCAGGAACTGTAACATGAAATAGAGAGACACTCTGTTTCTGAATTCCAGGGCTAATGCTTCAAGCTAGCTCAAACCAAAAATACCCTTACACATCATCTGGTCCAGGGACCAGCAGCAGATTCTTAACGAGAGGTAAAAATGGAGTTGTTCTGGCTCCTTGCCCCACCCTCTGACCCCCACAGACAGAGGTCAGCGAGCTAGTTCGGTCAGCACAGCAGGGACTACAAGGCAGAATTCCAAACCCCTAGTCCACAGCTCCTTTAGCCACATCTGAGACCTGCTGAAAAGTAATTTCCCCTCTTGCCCCAAGTCCTCAAGAACCCCCAGACAAAAGCCCATGCCTCCCAGTATTTTATCTGTCCAAACAATTACAATTAGAAATAATCAATGCTGATTTCATTTACATACAGTCCAACCTGCACCATGAGCAACCCACCTTGGGCCTTGTGATCACATCTACATTTTCAATAATTCGCCTGAATGAAGGTGGCATTTTGTTGAGAATTCTGTGCTGCAGAAACTCTTGAGCTTTATGAAACATCAGACCACCTCCCACCACCAGAATGGAGCTGTACATCTTCTTTTTTGTATCATCAGATGCTGAAAAGACAATGATACCCTTCCACACGTTTTCCCCTGACCACCACCCTGGGCCAAGCCCCCATCGTCTCTTGCTCGAACAACTGCCAAGCCCCCTCTGAGCTCTCTCCAGCCCATCCCTAACAACGCAGCCTGAGGAACCCTGCAAGGCACAAGTGTGAACGTGCTGCCGACCTGGCCCCTAGCCTGCTGCTCACAGCACTAGGCTCACAATTCACACCCTGCTTCCCAGCCGCACCTGCCTTCACACAGGCTTCATCCTCTGCTTGGAATGTCACTCCATCTGTGACAGGCTAACCCCCACTCACCGCCCAGATCCTTCTCAAGTGGCTCGTCCTCAAGAAAGCCGTTTCTGCCCCTGCCCTCCATACCTCTTCCTCTTAAGTGAACACCCCTAGGTAAATCCCTCAATGACAAGCTCTGTCAGCAGCACTCAACAGCATCTGCCATAGTTGTAATGCCACGTTTGTGTGATGATTTAAGTTACTGTGGACTTCTCCACTGGGCTGTGTGCTCAACCAGGCCAAGAACCCACTCTCAGCACCTGACAATGCTAGCACAACGCAGATGCCCCGACAGTTTCTGACTGAATATGCCATGCTGCACAAGTGCACCCTAAACCTGAACCACAGCATTTACTTGCTCTCCCCCAGCTCCCCAAATGTGCTTACAACAGCAGTCTATGCTATGCAGGATGGCTTTATCCAGGCCCAGAGCTTTCCCTTCAAACAGTGAGATGGCCGTCTTCCTGGACATCAGGGCAGTGAGGGCCTCCTCAGAATCATTGCCAGCCATCAGACAGTCTCCCTGGGAGGATCCCAAATCCACTTCCTGGGGATGGAGTCTTTCTGGAAGATCAGAGGACTGGCCACGAAGATCCCCTTCGAATCCAATGGGTTTAGTGGCAGACTTTCGGTCAGCAGTAGCTTTTGCAGACTGTGAGTCAATCAGAAGAACCATCAGGTATGTGGTGTGACTACAACAGAATACTGCTGATATTCTCCAGCTACATCTCACCCCTCCCCACCCCACTCTACAACCAAGCCCTGGCACCCACCCCCAGACAGCCTGGGAGGTAGAGGTAGTAGGCAGAAGATGAGGGTGCACGGGTAACCCCGACACAGACACTGGCAGGCGTGCCGGTCTCAGAACTTTACTATCACTGCTTGGATTTTAAAGGTGATATGGCAGTACGGATGGATTTTCCCTATCGAACTGTTTTTAAAGTGGAGTATTTCAGTGGGATTCTTGAGTCAGTGGCTGGTATGGAATCCTCATTTTCAGACCTTATCTAACTACTTCATGCTCACCTTTGGGACAGGAGCAAAGACTAGAAAAGGTTTACAACCCTCTTTTTCTCTCCTGCATGAATTCCTGCTGTTTCATTACCAGACTAAGAGCTTTAATTTGTGCCATCAGACATACTGGGATCAGCTTTGAACAAAGGAATTCAGGTCTTTGCTTATGCCATACTTTTCACATTATAATTAAAAAACAAGTGAGATTTTACTAAAAATACATACTACTTGGTAAATATTCAAAAGTAGCTAATATCAGTAAACAATATACACCAAAAGGGAAGTATCTTTACTGAATTAAGTTTAAAATGTGTTGACTAATACTCTGACATTGGATTAATGCCTGCTGAATAAATTTATGTCTGTCCAGATTTTAAATTTAGGCTTCATTTCATCTTCAAGTCTAAAAACAGTATCAGCTTTAGCATGGTATCAGATTGCAGTAATTGCAATGCTCCATTAATTAAATGGGCAAACTTCTCCTACAGGGACAAAACAATCTCCTCTCACACCAATTACTGCAGACCTGTTCCTGCTTGCTCTGCGTGGCCAGCAGGTAATGTTCGTCATGAGGATCTTCAGGGTCACCCTGAGATCGGTGCTGCAAAGTTGTCATTTTCTGTCCAATAATTCCAAAAGTTGCAGGGTAAAACAAAGCCATTGGAGCCTGTGCATGGAAGAAGAATTGAACAGCAAAGTTACTGCCTCCTGAAAAAACTGATCCATTAAGTTCTGTTCTTTCAAAAATAAAACTGCAAGCTAGACTGTGTAAGCAGTGTCTTTTGGGAGTAGCATTATTTCTTCAGCGCACAAGAGGCCAGAAAGCTCACTTACAGCCAGCTGAACAGGTGACATGATACCAGAGAAAAGATCTCAAATCAAATGTACAGTAAGTGCCTATTAATCTACTTTATTACTTCTAAAAAAAAATGGTGCCTCTCTCCTTAAATAACAGTCAGAGTGGCTAATCAAAAAGATGGTTCTCAAATTTGTTCTAATTTGTACTCAGTGGCTTAAATGTTGGGATATTGCATATCTATAACCAGCTGACTTTCTGACCCCATAAGGCTTCCAGAAAGTACATATTCTCTCAGTCTGACTGCACCTGGCTGGCTTTCTTTCTACCCATGGAAATATACACACATTTGTTACCTGCAATTTTTCATCTCCTAATCGAAACTGGTAAAGCAGGGCAGGGGAACCTGGATGTCGAATCTGAAACTCATGGTCCTGAAGCCCTGAGATGTCCTGATACCAGGAAAAGATGCTGTCAGTGAATCAGTAAAAGTACAGGTAAACTCTTCGAATCACAATTAAGCCTCTCAACCACCTACATCTCATCTATTACAAGTCTGTCCTACAGCTTTCTACCAGTCTCACTGGAACTTAATGAAACAAGAGTTCAACCATACCTTGCTTCCCTTTTAACAATTCTGAAATTTCCACTATCTGCATTTTCTGTTTTCTTCATTATTGATAAACACAAATGCAAGGACCCAAAAGTCAATAAACAAATTCCCTCAATACAAATGAGAAATGTTATTCAGTCTTGTTTCTCAAATTTTTTATTCAGAATTTTATTACTTGAAAAAGGTACAAAAACAAAAGGCATAAAGTAGTAGCAAGCCATATACAACAATTAAATGTTCATAATACTAAGAAAGTGCTTCAAAAGATGCCATTTCATTAAATGTCTATACCTATATATTTGCCTGCTGCATTCATCACAGCTAAACATTTATCTTCATCCTTTATCAGAATGATCACAGATCCTAAAGAGAGAGAAATTTGCTAAAAAAACTAACCATGTCTTCTACAGTCTAAAACACATCCCACAGCTCTGACCTTACTAAAAACTCTCATTCCTTAAGAGTTTCAGCTTCAAGGCTCCATCAACATGGGTTGAAAGGGTATCATACCATAATATAGTTAATTTAATTGCCTTTTAAATACCTTAAATTTTTCCTAAAAACAAAAATAACCAGCAATTTTGGGTTTTGTTCCCACCTGATCTAAATGACAAAAAGTTTCTTTAAGGTGCTGCAGAAGAAGGCAGTCCATTTTATTTGTTAACTGGCATTCTCTGTAAGGGAACCCAGCTCGCTGCATCAGCCAATAAAAACACCTTGACACATCAGATCCTCCATATGCCAGACAAAGCCTAGAGAAGAAAAGGGCAGATGGGTAATCTGCTGGTTAAGAAGGTGGAGAAGTATTTCAAGAATGCAATTAGGCAAAGTGAAACACGGCAAGTTTCTAGAAATGTGTGTTGCAGGAGTAAATTAAAGAATGAAAGAATGGAATGTATGGATGGGACGGAGAAAGGGAACTCTAGCAAAAACCAGTGGTATGCCCCTAGAAGCAATCACGCTGTTTGCACAGTCTCCAACAGGATGCACACTATTAAATCCAGCTCATTTCCAGGTCAGTATGTTTCCCACATGGTAACTATTTGACTACATTCACCAGCATAGAGATGGCAGGCAGTGACGTAGGACAAAACTTATGGGTGAAAAACCTTAGAGAATGCTATCCACTAAATGAATAGTTCTGATTTGGAAAAATCACTGCTGTTATTTGAGTGGTGGGAGACCGGGATCCAGTGTTTTCTCCACACTTTGATAATAATGGCAGTAGAAAACACAAATAATGGATGAGCCCAAATACCTGATAATGGGTTTAGAATGTATTATAATTTGTGGTGGGAGGCTAGGGATCTACCTTTCCAGTGGACTGCTTGGGCTCTTTTACATTTGTTTCCACACCTTGAGACTGAAACTACCTACTGAGGGGACAGGAAGAGTTAAAACATCCTGAAAAAGCCACCCTGGGAGCAGAAAATGTGTGCTACCTGAGCATGCTTACCTGTGCTGGGCTTGTCTCAGGAAGGACAAGCGGCAAACCGCTTCCTGACAGTTATCTTACTAACCCTTCTATTGAAGGGACTTGGCCACCATGAACTTGCTTTTCACTCATTGTGACAGGAAATGATGACAAGACAAGCAAATACCCCAAAGGCTAGCTAGCTGGAGATTTCAGGCCTGAAAACCTATTTGCTCCTACCTGACTGGTCTACATAAAGCTTGGTACTCTATTCCAGGAGGCAGCAGAAGACACAGCTAAGGAACGTGGGAAAGCACTCAACACGGACCAGGGCCATCAGGAGCAGCTGCTGTGAGCGCACATTAAAAAGTTCCAGTGTGAAGAGTCAAATCAATCAGTTATTTACAGCTCTGCTAAACTGGCACTTCCCCAATCTTCCTGGTTCCTACACAAATTCTCATTATATAATTCCTTACCAAAAAAGGCCTTCTACCCGGTACACTTTAGAGCTGAACAGACTGAGGGAAGGACAAACAGGGAATGCCTCCTCCCAAGTCCCTTACCGCGTGTTCCTATGAGAGACCCCATCCTCCACACAGCACACGCTGGTCTTCTGGTCTCCAACATCCACCACACACGTGCTGCTTAAACCGCTCCCAAAGGTGGCACACACAGATTCCTGATGGACCACAATCCCTGAAATACAAAAGGCAGAGGCACGCTCAGCCGGGGAGCAGTAAGGATCCCAAGACAAATAATCAGTTAAAGCCCAAGAGCCTCTGGGCAAGCGTCCAAGCATCGCTGATCCTCTCAGAATAAGCATTTCACTGAAGCACTAAATTAGATGAACTGTGTCAGTGAAAAAGAAAACTCATTTCAAGTGGATTCCACTCGAATATCAGACATACCTGAAAAACCCATCTTCATTAGGATCATATTCACTAGTTCCTTCACATGCTGTTTATTATAGATATCGGGAATTAACAAGATGCATCTATAATACTAAAAAGAACAAAGGAAAAAAAGGTAAGACAGTGAACACTGAAGCCAGGACAAAATAAAACTTCACACTTGTCTTCGGAGGATTCTCTCAAAAACAGGGCAGCAACCATGAGACGCCCGGAACAGAAAGCTCACACCTCTCTACCTTTAGACTTTTACAAAAAAAAAAAAAACAAAAAAAACCCCACAATGTTGACGTTCTGTGGGCTTTTTTCTCCCTGAATTATTTAAAATGGTGAAGTGAAAAATAAGACAACTGATGTGTGTGAAAAGGTCCAGAGAGAAGGCATAAACGTGAGCAAACCTGCTGACGGCAGAGCAGTAAAGAGGCACTGAAGAAATAAACAAAATGAGAAAAAGAGAAATCACGAGAGGGGAATTCACTGCAGAGAAGATATCCGGAACATCCTAGGGCCAAGAACACACGAGGGATGCTGTACTAGAAACAACTCAGTAATGTGTATGTTTACTGACTAAGAATCTTAAAGACAATCCAAGCTCACCTTTAAATCTTTCAGTGGGATTTCTAAGTATTTTTGTATTGCATGAGACCATATTACTTCAATATCTGCCAGAACAGCTGTAAGGGAACCCCCAGGTCCTGGATGAATATTTAACTGACCTCTTCTGATAGGCCAGTGAATATTGTAACAGTCCAGTGGATTAACATACAAGGCCTAGAAAAGATGGAGATATGAATACATTGTTAAAACTCTCCTCCCAGGGTTTTCTGGATTCACATTTGAAAATCTAAGGCCTGATATTATCATTAACATTTGCTAACTGTACTAAATGTTGAGAGGAGAATATCTAATATCTCAGGAGCCGGGTGACTATCTGGTCCTATAAGTAGGATTGTGGCTGCTAGGAAACAACTAGAACCAAAACGGTGCTGTAAAGAAGTTCCTGCTCAGTGAAATAAGCCAAGCCGAAAAAGATAAGTATCAAATGATTTCACTCATATGTGGAGTATAAGAACAAAGAAAAAATACTGAAGGAACAAAACAGCAGCAGACTCACAGAACCCAAGAACGGACTAATAGTTACCAAAGGGAAAGGGACTGGGGAAAATGGGCGGGAAGGGAGGGATAAGAGGGAAAAAGGGGCATTACGATTAGCAGATGTAATGTTGGGGGGGCACGGGGAGGGCTGTACAACTCAGAGAAGACAAGTAGTGATTCTATAGCATCTCACTACGCTGATGGACAGTGTCTGTAATGGGGTTGGTGGGGGGGACCTGATGAAGGGGTAGTTTAATAACCATAATATTGCACATGTAATTGTAGATTAATGATAATAAAATAAATTATATTAAAAAAAAAAAAGAAGTTCCCTACCTCTTCTCCCACCAAACACTCAGGGTGATGAGAGGTGTTTGTCCACTTATTTCCAGAACAGGGATCCAAAACTGCAGGTCGCATCTGCTTATTGTAGGAGCGTGCCTGAAACAAGAGAGCATGAGAAAATTCTCTGTATTTATTCAAGAAAAAAGGAGGTGGGAGGATGTAGTATGAGTCCTCCTTTTTCCTCTCACAGACCAGATCCAGTTTAAATTTTAAACACAAATCCAAGATATTTTGCAAGATGTCGCCTAGTCACAAAAGGATTCTCTTGTCCTTTTCCAATCTTGATTTTTCCCATGATTTTAACACCTACGCTGTGATTCATAGTTAACCCAAAATTAATAATGCACTCTGCTTAAAGCCGATTACACATTTATGTCATACCAATTCATGTCCATTCCTAATAGTGTTGGTTAATGTTATCGAAATGACAAATTTAGTTAAAAATACGCTCTCCTTAGAGATTCTGGAATTAGGCACTTAAGACCCTCAGGTAAACTGTAAATTTTCATCAGTTTGCCACAATAAACACCTTTTCAATTATCTGGCTTGCCTAATCATTTCTGACACTGATTTGTGTATTCCACAGGTGGTTATGAATGGTTTTTCTTCTTTTTTTTTTTTTAAGGAAATCCCATCTTTAACTTGCATAATGAAACCGAGAGAGCACATGAATGGCATTATGATATAACAGTTGTGGTAAATCACTAAATCTAAAGAAAGAGTTGGGACTGACCTGTTCAGGGGATACGGGAATCCGTCTTGTACCATTAGACATCTTTTTGGACCATATTGCTTGATCCACCATTTTCAGGCCATTTTGTCTTTGCTCGTTACTTTCAGGTTTCTGGGAAAAAAGGAATGAAAGATGAGCAGTACAAATGATTTAGTGAAAAAAGAATGCAATTCGGTAAACCACTAATTTTATCCATCAAGAGGAAATGCTCCCTCATCAACAAGTTGCAGCATTTCCTTAATCTGTCATTATGTATTAATCTTGAGAATTCAAAGTACTTTTTTTAAGTACTTATAAAAAATTCAGAAAGGAACCCTTACCATAAACCATTTGCAAAGACCTGTAATCTCAAGTGGCTTTTGATTGATAAAATTTTTCATAAAACTTATCAGCACATAGCTATTTCATATTTACAAAGTACTTCGGAAACTCTTCTAATCATCCATATATTTCTCAGTATTTACAATTTTGTAACAATGTTACATTTCTTCAGGTGTTATTTTGCTTAATCAGCAAGTATTCAAGTTATCATTATTTGTAAAGACCATATCCATAAATATCTTTGCATAAATGGTTTTTTTTGTTTCCTACCAGTTTTTATTCCTGAGATTTATGCCCTAAAGTAGAGCTATAAGATCCAAAGATATAAATGGATTACAGAGTCTTATAAAGTTTTATTTAAGATTAGAAACAGATGTAAGTAGTCTGCTAGTAATGCTTAAAAATGGAACCCTAATGCTTAGTATCAAAATTACAGATAGGCAAGTTCTTAACACTATCCTGGATTTAAGACTTAAGTAGATGATGATGTAATATACATATTTTAACACCTCTCATGAAAAATTTTCCTGATAATCACCATCTGCAAAATAGGATAAAGTAAATGCTAACTGAAGGGAAATACACTTTTTTGCCTTTAAATTCTGATGTGATCTATGACAGCAGTTAAGTGCTTATTATAGCAATTCAACTTGCTTATGGATTGAAGATATGAGCTCACTTTAAACTGCAAATATGGAAGAAAAAATATGGCAGTTAATAGAGACCTTAATGCATCATTTTAAGTGAGTTAACAATTGTGTATCTTCCACGGAAGATCACCTTCGTCAATATTTAATGCATACTGATGAATAAGAAAAAAATTTGATTTACTTTTGTCATATTTCTTTATAATCTAAAATCACTCATTACTCTGAATAATATTTTTAAACACTAAATCTATGCAGATATTTATTAAAGATTCCTGTGTATACTTGAATGTCTAAGCCCTCCCAAGGAAACAATGTTGGGCTCTCTCTCCAGGTCCTCTGCTTCTGACTTACATTTAGTCCCTCCCTTAGGAGCCAGTTGTCCTTGTACAGGGGCTGCCCTTGTTGCTTGTGTCTTCGTGCAATGACATGAGGAATGCTGGCAGGAAGTGTGTCTGTGGCTCGACCAATCCTTAAGGTTGTTGAACCTGGATGTATGACAATGATGAAGTTGCTCTGGATTTGCTGCAAATATAAAACACAGGAGAGTCACCTTAATAAATAATATGCAGGTCACAAGTTAAATTACATATAGATAACAGGCTAGACTAAGAAGTTAGTTTCCCATAATGATTATCAGACTTAAAAGTATCAAAATCATTCAGTAAAAGGAGTTCTTTGAGAAGCATTCCACCACTGGAATTGCAAACTCATTTTGTGTATCTGCGTTCCCAGGATCTGACTCCTAGTATACAGCTCAACCAATGTTGGTTTAAATGAATGAAACCATGTAATTACCCAGTGCAAATTAACTTTTAATTATTGGGCATTTTTGTGCCAGGCACTGAGTACAATGGTGACAAGGACAAAATCACAACCAGAAGAGAACTTTCTGTCCACTAAAAACAGAAATGTCTGTCTTTATGTGGTTTGTCCAGAACCTTCAAGATCAAGACCCTGCCTACTTCTCTGTCTTAACTCTAGAACCACTTCCTTGTCAGTCTCTTTATTCCTTACCCATCTAGATGTCTCTTGATTTAACTCACCATGCTGACTTCCAGGCCTTCACACAGGCAATGTCCTTTGTGTGCCACATTCTTTCTCCGTTAAAATATTACTCCTTCCTTCAGGTCTGAAGTTACATGTCATCAGGGTAGGTTAGCCTGTCCCCCTGCAGTATAATCTTCTACCACCCCTCCTATATATGCCATTTGTAACTCCTGTAATTATTTACTGTCTGCCCTTACAACCAACACCTTCATGTAAGAAGGAACCACTTCTGTCTTATTCACTACTCTATGCCCAGTGCATGGCACACTGGATAGTAGTTGTTACCTGCTGAATGCACCACTCTCACATGGCACAGTGTTAAGTACTTCTCCAAGCTTTTCTGTGCTACGGCAGACATTCGTCCAGCAGACTGGGGTTAAGAGACAGGCTGCTTTCCATCAGGGATACCTGTACCTCATTAAAGGCACACAGGCTGCACCACATTGATCTGGAAGCTCTGGGGGTAGTAAATGCAGGTTTCCAAAATGTGGACGAATATTTTTTAACAATTACATATTTAACAAAATCTAGCCAGTCTATCCCACACATCATTTCTTGTATATTATTACTTAAGCTTGAGTAAAAGTTAATAAGCAAATAATGGTACAGGTGCTAGAGTGGATATGGGACGACCAAAGGGTGTTTTTCTTGCCTTTACGTTCAAAATGACCTCCACTGTGGAGCACTCCTTAAAGAAGGAAAGGGCCTGGCCCTCCCGGCAAAGAGGGGACAGGAGGGCCGCTCCACGGCGGGGAGCTGCGGGCACCACGCCAGGCCTGCAGCCCAGCGCCGCGCCCACCCCGGCCGGGGACCCGCATGGACCCGCCCCGGCGCCTCACCTCCTGCAGCGACTCCGGCACCAGCGCCGGCACGATGGGCCGCTTCACGCCGCGCTGCTCCTTCTCCTTCTCGCCACCCTTCTCCTTCCCGTTCTCCGCGTCTCCCTTATCCGCCTGGGTCATCGCGACGGCGGGCAACCCGCAGCCTCCCGCCTGCGGGCCCGCAGCACGCCCAGCCAGGGGTCCCGCGCAAGCTCAGTCCCCGGCCACCCGCACAGGCCAAGATGGCGGCGCCGCCGCCGCGGAGCCTGCCGGGAAGACCGGAGGGCGGCGCCGAGGTGGGGCGCGAAGGTTGGGGACCGTTTCCGTGGTGATCGCTGACCCTGGGCCCGCCGGCAACTGGAGCCTCTTTGCGGCCTCACCTGGTCCCCGGACACCAACGTACTCCTAGGTGTCACACTGCATGGTCGTGCTCAGTCGAGCCCCAACGTAGGGTTTTCTGGAGTTGGGCTCCTCTCTGCATCTCTGCGGATGACTTTTTCCAGCATCATGGCTTTAAATATGAACGTTAACTCCCAAATACATATTCCCAGTCTGGAGCTCTCCCTGAGATGCAGACGGATAACTGCTGGATGTCCACAAAGCATCATAAACTTGTGAATAGGTCCAAAACCCACCCCTCGATCCCCACCCCACCCCACCCCAAAAAACCTCCCACTTCTTCTTGATCAACATCACTGTTCAGTCCTTCAGCATCAGCAAATCCTGCAGTCTCTGAGATTCAGCCTGAATGCATCCACTTCTTCATTCTGATTGCCACCGCCTAGTCCAAGCTACCATCTCACCTGGAAGACAGCAGCCTCTTCACCCAATGCCCTCCTCCTGCAATGTCCTTCATACATGCCCAAGTGTCAAGGTTTAAAATATTAAGTAGTTAAGACAGTCAATACTATGTACCCAGCAATCAGTACTACCAATATCTCAAAAATTAAACCCATGCTTTAAACTCTCTTGACTTCCCTTTGTTAATTGCAGCCTATAAGGCCTTAGTTCCCGTTACATTTGGAAGTCCACCTTTTACCTCTTCCTTTGGTACTTCCGGCTACACTGCTCTCTTCTGCTTCTCATACATGCCAGGACCTTCGCACCACTGGGTCATCATGCTTGCTGTCCTCCTCCCTCAGCTGGCTCACTCTCCACCTGACTCAGCTGTCAACCCAGAGTGTGTCCCCAGTAATCCTCATCTTACTTCCTCTGAAGGAGGAATTAAGTCTGCACATGTCTCTCTTATGGTTTCCCACACAAGAACGTAAGCTCCATGAGAAGAGGGACTTTGTCTTATTTGCCACTGATATCTTCAGCATATGGTAGGTGCCCAGTAAGCGCTTGCTGATTAAATACTTCTGAGTGACAAGTCCCTTAGGTGGGAATTTAATCCCCATTACAGATGACTAAACTAGGGTAGAATGATATAACTCACTCTAAAGCTACTGAGTAGCAAAAACAAGATTAAAACACAAGCTAGTGAAGGGGCTACCTCTGCACTACAGCAGCCTACCTCACGGGCAGAGCGGGACATCTCAATGTTCGATGCGGTAAGGACTCTAGGACAAGCCCTAAGAGTCTGTAACAGAAGTCCTGAATCACATGCACACAGCAATCCCACTACAGCCTCAGGTGGTTTGACAGGAGCCTGCCATTCACTAGCCATATCATACATTACTTCACTGAGCCCTCGCATGTATCTGTATAATGCAATTATCTACCTGGCTCAGCTTGTCAGAATTAGTATGTAAAAGATAAAACGTCGAACACAGACTTGAGTGCTCAAAAAATCTATTTTCCTTATCCCTTATCCTTAAAATTGAGTTAGGATTGCCTTTTATCTTTGAAGACAATATCTTATGCCACTACATACCCATTTTCCTGGCTAATAGGGTTGAATAAATACTTATTAAATGTATATAAAAATGCTTAAATACTTTGGCTACTAAACAAATATTTCAATGCCCATTACATGTAGTCACTGTTCAAAGCACAGTGACAAAGTCCCTAACCTCACTGTGCTTCCATCCTGGTGAAAGAATGTGAGAGCATTCACATGAATGTTAAAGTCAATAGGCAGGATCTTCAGCAATGGTTTAGAATTCAGATTTGTCAAGATAGCGTTGAAGCCTAAGATTTTAAAAACCACCTAGCAGATCTTCATTTTGTAGCTCAGGTTTGTTGGTTACAGCTTTATAAATATCCTGATAATTCTATTTGGTAAGCAAGTCAGTCACTTTGTATTAAAAATTCACAGGACACTTTGTTTCAAGGTGGAAATTCAAGAGCAGAGATATTGCATGTGAACTACTGAAATAAATACAGTACGATTTATTTATAAATGAGAACAAAATTAACAGTGAACCTGTATATCATACATTTAAAAAGGAGACAGTAATAATGCCGAATACACAAGCTTTTATTTTTCTTTGTATTTGGAGTTTTTGCGTTTTAATTATATAAAGATGGGAAGTCCAGTTTTCTAACCTAAAAATATTTACTTATTAAAACTATATGAACACTTTCATCAACTATACAAAAAGGATAATGAGACAAATATGTGCATGTATAGAACTGCATGTCAGTCATCCCAGATCCCTGCAAAGGGAATTCCCAGCACGACCTCATTCATCTGTGAGGACACAGAGCAATCCCTGTTTGACACACACATTCATTTACTTGTCTGGCATGGTCAGCCCTCCACTTCTTGATGGTTTCCTTCTACTGTGAATGTGTATGTCCAGTTGTCTGCTTCTTAGAGCAGACATTTACCTAGAAGAAACCATTACAATAATTAGTTACCAGCCATTAATTTGGATCTATATGAAAATCCAACAATCATGACATGTTATAAAACCCTTTTTTCAAAAAATTTTGATAATAAACTCAATGAATTTTTTTAAAAGGCAAAAATTCTAAAGAAAACCCTCCTCAGGAGGTATTACAAAATTAAGTTCACACAGAGTAATTTCAGATTTTAAATTACCTTCCTCATCCACCAGCCATGGGAGGAGGACTAGGGCCATTCAGATGATTGATTCGACCCATTCTTCTGGGGGGGTTTCCTGGTGGCCTAATAAAGGAAAAAGTTGATTTCCACAGCTTAGTAGACATTACTTCAACTGTTTTCTTTTAACCACTCAAATAGACACTTTTATCTAGGAACTACCATTTAGGCCAGGAATTGAAAATTCAAATATTTACATGTACAAGACACACAGTGCACCTGAAGAAAGTAAATCGAGCAAAGATTGTGATGAAGTGAACACTACCTCCTATAAATGCCCAACTGAAACCCGGCTCCCCTGATTTGTGCTGTAGGGAGACACTAGCCAGGGATGCTTGATTTTTGAGTTTTTCACTATCAGCTGGAAATCTTGAGATTTAACATTGGCCACCAGTTTTCATTTCTCATTTAAGACTTTTCCCATAGGCTATTTGGTGTACATTTTAGCTTTGTCAGATTAACTCTGATTATCAAATCAGAGGCAACTTGATTAATTTACAGTAATGCACTAATTTTGTGAAATAGAATTTAAACCTTTAATTTCCATGAGCCTAACTATGTCTGTCTATCTATAATATCTAATTAAAATACACAGGGGTAAAAACATCTACTATCAATTTGAAAAGCTATACCCTCTTCCATCATCGTATCTGGAATCAGAGGAGCTTCCGTAGCCTCTTCTCTTTTTCACATCTTGCTGAAGCAGAGTTTTGAAACTGAAACAAGCAGAAAACAACAGAAGTACCACTTTCAACATCATAAAAAGTGTCTGTGGTTTGAACTAACATCTCTATGAGAGGACAACCAAACCTGCATTTCCTGAAGCCAGCTGGACACCACCATCTAATGCAAGCACACATCTAAACAGAGTGTGTTATGCTCTATGCCAAAGCCACCATTCCTTGTCTTTCTTATTTGCTAATAACTCTCCTAAACTAGGAATGACTCTGAAACCAGAGCCACCTGCAACTTCCGTCCTCCACTCTACATCAATTTTCAGGTCCCAGAGCCTGTGTTCCCAGTATCCCCCATTCACTGCCCTCCCACTCCCCCTGCCAACAGCCTATGTAATGTGCCCTTGGTGGGCAGGGGCTGAGGCATGCTAGAGGCACAGGACTTTTAGTAGTCCACTTAAATGGAATTTTCTTCATTTGTGGAGGGCTAAATATCTGCAGAGGATTTAACTAAGTTAAAACAACACTCAATAAATAATATGGAGTAGATAAGTTTTCTAAGAGACTTTAAAGAAGTTTTGCATTGGATAACTTAACTTGGGCCTGTCCCTTGTTGTACTTTTTAATGGCACTCTCTTCCATTTTACCCTAATATATGCTACATGTAGCCATCAGCTTAATATTGATAAACCACAGATACAATAAAATTAATCTAAAGATTACAGCCTGATATTCAAACTTCTCTGCTGTCTTTCCTGTGTTTCTTCACCTGGAATAACTTCCTCTGATGTGTTCCCACAATCATGCACAGCCCCTCTTGTGACAGGAAGACATTTAATGATATTAAAGTCAGTGAAGGAAGGACTGTCTCCCACATCTTTGCATCCCTGGAGTACTCTGCCTGTGAGGCACTCAAATATATATTCAAACTTAAGATGAGTTAAGGCTTGTTAGTTGATGAACAATTTCATAAAACAAACAACAGTGAAAGACCAAAAGATACATTTACAAATAACTGTTTGAAATTATGGTGAAGTTTAAATTTTGGTCTCCTCTGTGTCAATTCTAACTCTTCATTTAAAAAAATGTTGACTACTTTTTAAAAATCAAGACCTAATTCCCCTTGTTTACTTGTATCATACGGAATAAAAGCCACACACACACACCAAAGTCAGGAATAATACAGAGAAAGTGAGGTGCTGTTGTTTGGCATCAGAATGGGCGGGCCTGGCTCCATGGCTGCAGGTTGAAATGATTACCATCAGGGCGAAGGCACCATCAAGCTTACTAACTCAACTAACATATTCATTCAAACGAGGTGTTTGGGGGCAGCTTCACCACTACAAGTCTTCATTTCCCCTAGTCAGGCTATTAATAAAAACATTTTAAAATTAACAATTGCTTCCAAAAAGCTCAGCTTGTTTAAGACACTCAACATAATGTACCTAATGTACTTCTGTTAACTAAAGGATCAGGGCTGTTACGGGCACTATTATACTTACAACAAAACCACAAACTCAGCTATTCCCCAGAAGAAATCTGTTATTAAAGATAATCTCCATGGGGATTGACTCCGGCTGTCCAACACTTGTCCTACAGACAGAATAAGGGAACTTTGGTTAGTACTACAAATCCCTCACACGAGATGCATGACATTTAATCAAGTAACAATCATACTCAGTTTTCAACTTGTTTCTTGTTGCAAACAGTCAACACAAGGAAAGGTCTGCTATGCCCACATCACTCTAAGGAAGGGCCCAGCAGCAAGATCTGAAGGCCTTTCCCATTACATGTCAAATGCCTTTGTCTTTTTGTAATTTGGGTGGGGACACTTCATGTGAGAATTTTTTCCTTTTTTTAATTGTGGTGAAATATACATAAAAACTTAGCTATTTAACCATTTTTAATCATACACTTCTATGGCATTAAGGACATTCACATTGTTGAGCAACCATCACCACCATTCTTCTCCAGAACTTCATCTTTCCCAACTGAAACTCTGTACCCTTTAAATATTAACTCCTCACCTCTCCCCTCCCCCAGCTCCCGGCAACTACCTCTACTTTCTGTCTCTATAAATTTGAATATTCGAAGTACCTCATATGAGGAATCATACAATATTTGTACTTTGGTGACTGGCTTATTTCACTTAGCATAATGTCTTTAAGGTTCATCCATGTTGTAGCATGTGTCAAGATTTCCTTTTTTTTACGGCAGATCAATATTCCACTGTATGTATATTCGACATTTTGTTAATGCATCTGTTTGTTTATCTGTTTTTGTATCTGTTAGCAGACACTTGGGTTGCTTCCACCTTTTGGCTATGTGAAAATGCTGCTATGAACATGGGTGTACGGAAATTTTATTTAAACTTTTTATTCAAATATTTTGAGAAAATAAATGGAATAGGTGTATATAATAGAATGCTCACACCATTTCCATTTTCCTAAGTGTGTTCAGAGTAATTCTTTTCACTTGCAAAATTTCTTTCCTATATAAAATGATTATTTATACACACTCTTACAAATCTTTAGAATCAGTTGTTACATTAAAATTTTTATAAATCAAAGAATCTGTGTGCTCTAAGTACTGAAGAGAACTTGGCTTTTTCATTAAAATGACCACTACTTTTCTATAATGGGATGTTGTTTCTATCACTCCAGCTTTACCTTACACAAAAATGGAACTATTTCTCAAACCATTTTAAATAACAGAAGCCAGAACATGAAAAATTAGTGCTCTAGTTTCAGCCTTGCAAATCAAGAGGTGAGAGTATTTTGGGAGAAAAGGAGCCGTCAACTACCTTTCCTCTATTTCTCTCAAGGTTTACTTCTCTTTCCTTGATCAACTTACTTTCAGGTATCCATTTGGACCTGAGTTCTCACAGAGCTATTGAGAAAAACGGGCTCCACTGAGTGTGGTAATAGGCTTGGTCCTGCCTCTTAACTCTCTGCTTCACTGGCTGATGTGACATTTTTCTTCTCTGAGAAATAGTATTCCAAGACCAGTCATCAAATAGGATTGCAGGGAAAAAAAAGGGTCACGAAGTAAGGGAAATATTTTGTCAAGTATGAAGTGGTGATAAATAGTCCTTCTAAGAAAATAGATCTGACTGGAGTCCATTAACTCTTCCTTTGTGATTCTGAAGAACCTACTGCGTGTACTTATATCATTCTACCTTGCTTTTTGCACTTCTTTTCCCCGTAGTTTCTAAAGGTAGGCAGCACCTCCACCCCCCCCCCCCCCCCCCCCCCGCCAATATCCTCAAGAGGGAAATAAGTCACTGGAACGCAATTGACATTTCTCAAATACGAAAGTTAGATTAAAGGTCCTAATAGGATCTTTATATTATTTATGTACATCAAATACGATAATGCATAAGCAGTATGACACACTACAAAGAATTACTCGATGCATAAACAGAAGCTGCCAGCTTTAACCACAAAGGACCTAAAACAAAGGTTTCAAATGCCCAAAACTAAGATGAAACTTCATGTTTTCCTCTAGTGTCCCTCAACCTACTTGATTCGAAGGTTTTTGAGGGAGAAGAGAGTGAGACTTTAAAGAGCAGCTAGAGGCAAAGTGCACCCCGTCGCCGGACTTCCGCTGACTACCGTCATCATCTCTGAAGATAAACAGATGATTCAAACATACTCGGGAAGGCTCCACCAAGGCATGTATGTCAGCTGCGTCAAACAGGTGGGCACACAGTCCTGGCATTGTTCCGATCCAGTAGTATGTGTCCTTCCTTCCCAGTCACTCTGCGGAGTGCTGGAATTAAGCCTCTCTCAGATTCTCTATTCCGGGAATAATGAACTTGCTCCTATACGGGGTATTGTTTCTTTAAGTGCCCCTTGAAATTTGGGCCAAAAATCACCCGCGCGACTCAAGCCCCCTCTCCCGGGGGAAAAGCCCATGCGGAGCTTTCATCAAGGGCACACGTCGGAGAAAGCAGCCCCGGGGCTGACGTCACTCGCCTCCGTGGCAGCCGGCCGGGCACTACCTGCCTCTGGGACGCTGAAATTAAATCAAAGCTATTTAACTTCCTGCGCCTCAGTCTCCATGCGTGAAACAGATCAAGAATAGCCGCTGGCACGGGGATGTTGCGGAGACCGCGGGCTGACGAGCGAATAACGCCAGCATGGAGCCCAAGGCAGAGAGCACCACGCAGACGGTGTCGCAGTGCTGCCGTGACTAGTTAGGGGCACGGACGCCCGAGCGCAGGCACCACAATCGGGGCTCTGAGAGGGCGAGGACGCCGGGCGCGGTCCTCACCGAGGGGCCCTTGGCCCCGCCCACAGCGCGGCAGGCCAAGACACTTCGCCAAGTACAAGGCCGCCAGAGGCGCGGGGCCGGCTGGTGAGGATGGGAGAAGCCCGCCCCCGTGGCGCCTCCAACTCACCGTTCGAGATGTAAACCATCTTGCGTCCCCTCCAGTTACCCGCCTGCGGAGCGACTGAGGGGCCTGGCCCCTCTCGGTTTCCGTATCTCCCTCCGCGCCCCGCCCCTGGGCGTCCCGGGCCACGGTAAGACTCAGCGGTGACTGGAGAGGTGGTCAGAGCCCATTGGTTGCTACGAGAGACCTGCCCCCGGCGGGCCGTTTTGCTTCGTCACGTCCGGTAACTTCCGTTAAACGTAGTCGGAAGGTCAGGTGACCGGAAGTGACGGTTGAGATTTAGCCTGTCAGCGTGCGCTCTCCTGTTGTCTTTCGAAATTCAGCCCGGGATCTGACTTTTCGTCACCCGGAGAAGAGAGGCTATTTTCTAGTGGTTTCAAAGGCCCAGAGTCGGGCGAGCCGCGGCCGTCAAGTGTTCAGTGGCTTAAAGAGTTTTTTTTCCCAAGTGAATGTGTGTTCTTAAATCCATACTAATATCTTCCTATAGTAAGTGAGTATACGTCATACATTGAGGTATATATTTATTAAATGTAGATATAATCCCCAAACATTTCATATCAGGAATCAAAATAAACCCGTTTTAAGCATCGTGTTGGTCCCTCCAAATTGATAGGGCTCATTAAAAAAATACACTGATTTTCCCTGAGGGAAAAAAATTCCACAGCAATGTAGTTGAGGGACATGTTTTAGTTCATAGCTTTCTGTCAGCGACATTATGTTTATACAAAATGAGTTCAGGGGTACTCCTGGAAGGAAGTTCTCCGAAGTTTCTAGAAGCGCAGATACTTGAGGGAGTCGGAAGGAGGTGAGCAAACCCCCGAGAGCCTTGTCACTGTGCCGTAGGGAGCACACAGGCACCCTTTTGATGTATTCATTCTGTTTACAACCAGTGTTTCTGTTCTTGGTTCCCCAGAAGCGAATGGAGTTGTATTAGCTCTTGCGAGGCAGCTGAGAAAAATAAATAGCCCTTTGCCTGCTTGTTTCTTATTGGTGGTTACTGCGTGCCAGCATTGTGCAGGTAAGAAGATGACTCGCGGTGGCTGATGGTGGGACACCTGCTATGTGCTGACGGGTATCTACTCTGTGTGGCTGTGGGCTCCTTTCTGTTCCCAGCACGTGGCCATCTCAGTCCTGTCTCAAGCCCTTTGTACTCGGCTGTCAGTGTGGAGTCCCCAGGGCTGCTTTCTCCTCCCCACCCCCCATGGGTCACCTCCCAGTCACCCTTCCTAAAATCAAACTGAAAATTGCATTTGGGAAATAATTACATTTTGCATTTCACAGTGATGGTTAAGATTGCAAGTCTATCCTAACATCTAGAATAAACAAATATTTAATTTCACGTTGAGTTTTGGGGGAGCATTTCCCTCTCACCCCCTACCCCACCCCCAACCCACAAAAAAAATTGCGTGGTAGGACAAGACAGCAATATCCTTCACTTTTGGGATTTTTGCAGCATGATCATAGAGGATCATTTTTGCAAAAATATCAGAGGGACCTGATTCCAAGGACCTTTCATAACCTGGACCAAGCCACCCTCACCTCTTACCTGCTTACCTGCTCTTACCCAGACCCCACCTTTACCAGCCTTAAGCAGTTTTCATACTGCAGCAAGAGTGACCTTAAAATGGAATTCATCGCTTTCCCTTGCCTACACCTGTAGACACTAAAATTTAGTGATTTCCTTTTGCTCTTGAGGTAAAATGCAGTTACTTGTCATGGTCTACAGGCCCATCATGACCTGTCCACTAGCTAGTCCCTTCCCTTACACCTCCTGCTACAATCCCCACCCAAATTGCGCTCCAGCAATAGTGTCCTTTTAGTTTCTTGAACACCCCAAGTTCTTTCCTGCCTCCAGGACTCTACACTCGTCCCTTCAGCTGAACTGATGGTTGTATCACTCTACAAGTCACTTTGTTAAACTACTTGAACTTGTTTCTGCATCAAAATGGGAAAATGTCCACAGAAATTGAAAATTCTATCTTCCCTTGGAGAATTTGATTGATTAAAAAGGCTGGGAGTTCGTCAGTGGTCTCTAAAGTAGATCACAGTTAATTATGTGATCAGTTTCGTTAGTGAGCCTGTGTGGTTCTGCTTAAACAGTCTGTCTTTAAATACCCAAGGAATGCCTAGATTCAATGTTGTGGTTCCATTACAGGAAGATAAATACTATTCCAATGATAATTTCCAACCTTTTAAACTTGTGATCTGGTTTTAGCAACTTTAGTAACTGTAATGGAAACTGTTAGTGTGGTAAATGGGCAGGAATACTGGTCCAGATTTGTACAGTAAACCCATCAGAGATTTAGGTGTTGGTTGCCTTCTATTCTTGGATCACTGACTGATCATTAAAAGCAGATTTTTAATATTTTTAGAATTGTATTCTCTAGTACAAAAAAAGTATTACATTCTAAGCCTTACCCTAAAGTTGGTGTAAAGAAATATAACAGAACTGTACCTTCTGTGAATGTGTTTATAAGTCTCATGTAACATTGAATTTTATATTTTGAAAAATTAGAGTATAGCTGTATGCTCATTGATTTTAAGGAGCATATGATTTATTATTCTTAGTCACTAAATGATTGGAGAAGAGCATCTTAGACCTGTTTTTGTTTTAATGTGATACCTGTACATGATACAAAAATCAAAAGATACAAATAGATATTCCATGAAGAAAAATTGTCCTTTTCCTCTCTGTAATCCATGATGCCTCATTTTGATCCTCTAGCTTAGCCTTATAAATTTGCTTGGTGAGTTCCTCTGGGGCAATAGAACCTTAATTAATGACAGACTCATCTCTCTCAAGTTCCACTTTCACTTGGATCTTGGACAAGCAATTCCTCACTCACTGATTAGTTCTTTAATGTTTTTAAAATGCTTTTTCCCATTATTTTGCCTGGATTTTGTTGTTGTCTTCAGAAGGAGAATTATTACAAATTACCTAATCTTCTGTAACGTAAGTGGAAGTTGATGCATGACCAAGTCAATGTGAAACTTTAGTTAGGTCTTAGATTAATCACTACTTTGCCTTTTATAATCCTGAAATGTGTATATAAATATATTTTCCCAAACAATGGTTTTCCTTATACAGTCAAAATACATTATTTCTTATGAACAGAAAGATTCATTATAAGTAGTACATTAAAATGTGTGGTTGATTTAAAAATATTTATTTTGCCAGTAAATGTTTCACTTTTAATCTTTCTACAGCTGAAGAGGTGAATAAACCTTATTTTGGTTTGGCACTTTTGGTCCTTTTCATGATAGGTGCAATGAAAATAGGTTTATCTTATAGTCTTCGAGAAAAGTTCCTTAAGGCTCAGTGATAAGTGTTCCTTGGAAAGACTGTCAGCGAGGCTGGAAAGGAAACTTAACTGTTAGGGAGGCTGCTGTCGCCTCAACTAGGTGGTTCGATAGGCTGCTGCTGGTACCTCAACTTCACTCTATTTTTTCTTACTAATTGAGTAAGAAACAGCTTGGTTAATATCACCCAAGGTCAAATAGGTTCTCAACTTCGAAAAAATCATCTTTCACAATGACCAGTAGTTCATCTCTTTTGCTCTGTTATTCTGACTTGTTTTTGATGGGACGTATGAAACAGAGACTCTGAAAATGGAGTCTGGCAGCTGAAGAGGTGTTGCTTGATGTTATTTTCTCATTCATTTTGAATGCATTTGGCTTCTCCTTAATGGTACCCAGTCTTTCACGTTCAGACTGAGACATTTCACAAGTGTGTCAGAGACCATCTGGAAAGAAAAGTGGAGAAGCAAGTGGAAATGCATACAGTCACCTTGGGTTACTGACCAGCCTGGTCTCTCTGGACTTTGTGCCACAGCCAGCACTGGCACAGGAGAGGAGCAGGTGCAGAGGCTGCTGACAGGGCTGGCATGCCAGACAGAGAGCTGTCACTCAAGCTTGCTGCCTCAGTGGTGCAGTGGGAGAATAAATAGTTCACACTAACATTTAATAGGCTAACCGGTACTGGTAGCTCAGTTTTGGGACTGTTCCAGCATGAGGAGGCAACCCAGAATATGACTCTAGCCATTTCATTGGAGTCACCATTTTCAGAAATGTAAAATTCCAAAGAAAACCCACTAAATTACACTTTTCCACCATAATACTTGAAAATGTTCATATCCTACACCCATCATTTCCGTTTCTAGAATTTATTCTAAATAAAGAATGAGACGTGTTCAAACAGATTTATGTGCAAGGATATTTACCCCAGTGTTATTTGGAATTAAAAAAATGGAAGCCATATACCTCTGCAACAGTAGGGGATTGGTTAAATTTTGGATTATAGTAGTACACTGTGCATTAAAATAAGGGAAATCATTCATGATATATGAAATGAAAAAAGCAGATGACAAAAACAGCATGTACATTATATCAATGCAAAAACAAAGAAGAAATGTATGCATATGGAAATATACTAAAATTGGGGTATGAGAGCATTAATTTTCCTCTCTGTGCATTTCTATAGTTCCCAAACATGTATTCCTTGTATACTTAGAAATGTCAGTAGTACCAAATATCAGTCAAAATACCAGTAATTTTTTTAAGTTACATTTGTTAGAAACTGAGGGTTCATCTCTAGTTTCATTTTAATTGTTTGGACAA